>JANHZT010008989.1:234858-246041 GCA_032468215.1 Stegonotus admiraltiensis | reverse complement strand
TATCTATCTATCTATCTATCTATCTATCTATCTATCTATCTATCTATCTTTTATTTTTATTTTTTAAAATTTTATTCAAATCTATATACCACCCTTCTCCTGACAGGACTCAGATATCTATCTATCTATCTATCTATCTATCTATCTATCTATCTATCTATCTATCTATCTATCATCTAGCTAATTAGATTTTATTTCTGGTCTGAAGCATTAAGATTGAGACTGCCAGGAATGTATTTTATATGTATAAAAGAAGTTTTTGCAAGCCCCGTGTTTCCTATCATTTCACTATAATCAATAATTAACAGCCAATTCAAGAATGGTGAAAGGAAATGCTTCCTTGAAAGTTGTTTGAAGCATTGACAGAATATGTTTCTGCATGATGCAATGCTGGACATTAATACAGATGGGTTTAAAACTGACACTGGAAAGCATCATAATAGCAGAACTTCTATAGTAATAACTACCCTTCTACCAAATGCTAAGTATAAGAAGTTCACAGCTGTGAACAGGCTTCCTGGCTGGTTACTACAGGAAACAGGTTGCTAGGCTAGTCTTATCTCTTATAGTTCTTCCAACATTATTATAAGAGGAGCGCCATCTGTTTTTCTTTCCATTTTTCGTTACATCTGGTTCCTTAATACTGCAATTCCATTTGAGTAGAGGTCTGAGTTTCCCATCACAAGCCTAAGTGAAGGAATTTGAAAAGAAGCAAGTCTAAAACAGTAAGATTTCCATTGAAGAAGAAAGAAGGGTAGGAGATTTCACAAGGCCATTTAATCAGTAAATCCTAATCGAGCAACAGTGTCAGGCTGAAGTTTAGCCAAAATAAAATCACACTCAAAACTTCAAAGCTCTTTTTTCAACATATGGAATTAGGCAAGCGAGAAGACCATGAGTGGGAAAGGAAATATGAGTGTGCATGCATTCAATTAAAAATTGCACACACATGTTAAGCATTTCAGAAAATGGTACTCTTAACATTGGTCCCATTTGAATATTTTCTGGCCTCTTGAGTAAAATATTAAATTCTCCAAAAGTTTGCATAAGTATGACTTTTATTACAAAGTCCAGATCAGGTTTGTCAAGTGTTCTTTAGCACACCTGAAAAATACTGTATACCACCTTATGAATGCTTTTTAAACAATCTAAGGGAAAAAATTGGCAATAAATCTTAATAGCAAATGTCTCCCATCTGGAAAACAATTCTTGCACATATATGCATCTTTACCTATGTCAGGTATATTTTGTTGTTACTGTTTTGAGATCTAAAGGTCTTTTTTCCCAAAGGCAACTGATCTTTCTTGTTTTTTTCCTTTGAAAATGTTTCACTTCCTATCCAAGAAGGTTCTTCATCATTCAGTTCTGAATGAAAGAACTGAAAAAGCTTCTTGGATAAGAAGCAAAATATTTTCAAAGGAAAAATAAAGGAAGTCCAGCTACATTTTGGAAAAAAGCACCTTTGGGACAACCATGACCTGGATGATTGAGAAGTTCTATAGACATAGACTGTCCACAGACTTCCATAGACTGTCTGGAGAGCATTTTTTATTTTGTAAATTGTCACATTCTGCAAAACAACTTGCTGATTTTCAGAAGAATGAACTAATTTCTCTGATTATTGCAGATAATAAGAGTTTTGTTTGAATTTAGAAAAAATATATTAATGACTATATCTAGACAAAAAATTATTTCTGTAATAAAAAAGTATCTTCCTTATTGTCTTAATCTCTATTAACTTATTTAAAGCAATTGTAAATAAGATCCACTTTTTATTTTGTAAAGCCTATATGCCTTAGAGCTTGCTCAATTTGTTGAGCATTTCTGCTGAGTGGTGTGTTTGACTAGATAATCCTCTTTAAGATTAAGGATCCTTGAGAGACTCCCACCAAAATTAAAATGCTGCAACCATAATTGATACGTGCTATGGATTATCAGACTTATTCAGAACAAAGATGAAAAAATCCACACATCTTTTACATGGATGTTAAGTAGCTAGAGAAAAAGCAAAGTAACAGAGGATAAGTGGTCAAAGTGGTAATGTCTATATCAAGCCTGCACAGCATATGGCTTCAGGACCTCATGTAGCCAGTCAAACAACCTTGTGCAGCCTATCCAGATTTTTTCAAAAAGAAATAAATTTACAGTACCACTGCCACCAACCCAAAATACATGTTGCCAAGCATCTCCACATTTTGCTGCCAGCTCCTGTTATTCTGCTGCTTCTTTAGCTGTGGAACAGCTGATTGGCACTCCAAATATTTACTAGTACTAATCTGAAATAATAGTGAAAATACAACATATGCCTAAAGTCTAAAAAAATCATTCCATTTTCAAACAGTGTAGATCAGACATAATTTAACTTCCAGGCCCAAATGCTCGGGAAACCATTTCAGGATTGAATGCCTTATGCCTCCTGATCTTCAGGAGCATGCTTCTCAATAGATACTGCAACAGAAAAGGAACAATTTCTAGGTCCTACATGATGACATTTCCTAACAGAAGGGACCATGAATGTGTCAATCCTGCTTCTGGTGGAGTAAGCAGAAGCAATCAGGTACAGGCAGTCCTGCAATTACCGTGGGTCTCTGCCATTGAGGGCTGTATAGGTGACAATCAACACCCTGAGTTTCACATGGTTGAATCAAGAAGTATCCAAAACTGCCTGTGCTGCTATATTCTGAAACATCGCAGTTTCCAAATACTGTCCAAGAATACATGTACAATACATTACAGTATGGGTAGTCCCCGCAGTGAAAAAAGTGGTATGTGATTGGTTTTCACACTTACAACCATTGCAGCATCCCTATGGTCATGTGGTGACAATTTGGGTGCTTGGCAACGGCCATGTATTTATGACAGTTCCACTATCTTGGGATCATCGTATCACCATCTGTAACCTTCCTGCCAGCTTCCGACAAACAAAATCAATGGGGGGAAGCCAGATTTATTTAATGACCACATGATTCATTTGACAATTACAGTGATTCACTTAACAACTGGGGCAAAAAGGCCGTAAAACAGGGCAAAACCCACTTAACAACTGCTTTGCTTAGCAATGGAAATTGGTGGTCACAAGATGACAACCATGTAATTTAATAGGGAAGTGCTGAAGACATGACAAGGAAAACAGTGTAAATATCTACTTAGTCACAGTTGCTATCTGCTCTTTTAACAGGAGCCGTGGTCCAGGAGATCTCCCAACTACACACCAGCTTAGTATATGGAGTGCTAACATTTTTGGAGATGAAGATGGAAAGTCTTTGAATTCAGCAGTGCCACAAAATCTGTAGCCAGATTAGACTTCCTTAGGATCAAAATATAAAAAGTTTAATACAGCTCCTCTTATGGTTACATCAACTTGATGATTATGGTACATTATTTTTAGGAAATAGTACTTTGATCTTTTTTCTATCCTAAGTTGATGGTATGGAATAATCTAGATTTCAAAACTAATTAAAATTTACATAGTTTGATAAATAAAATTGGTTATTTTATAAAGTTGTGAAGGGGAAAGTCAATTCTTTATGTACTTTTATTTTTTTTACTATATTCTTTTGTAAATTTCCTTTTTATTTCTATTCTGTCTTTTCTACACCTTCTATTTTTTCTTTTTCTTTTTTTCTAGTTTATATATGTTTTTACTGTAAAGGATGAATACTATATCCCTAAAACAACCCAGAGACAGTATTTACAATTACATTTATTGACATTCCAGTTAGGGCGTACAGTGTTACTGGATGATTATTAAATCCAATGACACAAACCCCACAAAAGTATATAAAATTACTTTTTATATAAATTCTGTTAGTGTGGATCATTTTGATATGCAATTTGTAATAGCTGAATGGAATAAAGACTAAGAGATTAGTTTACCTAGACATTGGAAAGAGCTGTTAACATCAATTCCAGAAATTTCAATAGATCTTAGATTACATTTTATTTAATAACAATATCAACATCAATACGTTAGACTTACTGAACTCCATTGTGTTTATATAGAAAAGGCTGGATAAACTGCCATGTCGTTAAAGAAAAATGCAGTCAGATTAATGCTTCGTGCAAACATAGTTGTACAGTATTTTATTATTGTTCTGCTTTGGGAAGAAATCATTACATGTAGTAACAAGAAGACTATCACATGTTCATTTTTTATAGAAACTAAATTCCTATTGCATGGAAACTGACATTTGGACAAAGAAATTTTTTTAAAATCTGCAGTATTCTACAGTTTCTGAAAGGTAAGATCCCTGCTTCTCTATAGACTTCTGGGTTGATACTATTACCAAGATAGGAATGAATTAGTTATCGATATAAATTCATTTTGGATAATTATAATAAAATATGAAATACATCTAACATTAATTGAAATGCTTATGTAGAAATTTTATGCTTTTATGCATTCATAAATGTGTCCTGTATAGTTTGGGTTTTTTTGTACTTTTTTGGTTTCATTTTTTTCTTTCTTTATAACTTTTCTGTACAGATGTAATGGACTGTGAGAATACCCTTGAGAGGGAGGAGGAACCTAGACAATGGTTTGATATAAGAAATCTGAGGCCAAAAGTGGATGAAGAAAGCATCTCAGAATTTACCTTCTCTAGTTCTCTGGACAATAAAGGCAGGGAAGGGGAGTAGCTTTCAGACTTGCAAGACTCTGTTACTATGACCTTACAATAAAGATAATATTAGTATTCTTGGTTTTGGTTTCCTAGTCTGGACTCTCTTTTTAAGAATTGACTACTGTTAATTCTTCTTTGCTTTTTATATTCAATTGATATATGCTCTTTAAAAAAAACCTAAATTTTATAGTTAACTAAATATTTAATCTACAAATATAAAGATAAATTTATACATCTAGATAAATGACAGCCATGATAAATGATAAATCAAAGTTGGTTCCCATTACTAGGTTTTATGGTAACATGAAAGAGACTCAGGTTTACAGGACTTCACAGGACTTATTAAAAATGAACTCATCCTGATTTTATTCTCAAAACCACTGTCACTTTATCAACATGAGATGTTAAGGAACTTTACAATATTACATTTTAATATTGTAATTAAATAACAAACTGCCAGTTTCTAAAGGATTCACATGTAGGAAAATAAAAAATTTGAATGTGTAAGTGTTTATGGGCAATCTTTTTGATATATGTTTAAGTGCCAAAGGACTGTTCTTTTAGTCTAGAATGGATGAAAACAAATGTCCACTTGAACACATGTAATAATACTAACCATGTTATGACAGTACTTGTCATATTCACACAAATTCCCCCTTTTATGTCTATGCAAACAAAATAGCTACATGCAGAGTTATTTCTCTTAAGTATCTGGCAAGGCATATGACTGTTAGAAATATGGCTGTGGTTAAAACAAAATTTAGCGCTCGTTAAAGCATTAAGAGAAATGCTGATGGAATCAAAGCAAATTGTCTGATAAAGCTGTAAAGTTATCCTCAACACACATAAATGATTGAATGCTACCATTAGATTCTCATGCAGACTCTTTTCCTGCAACTAGCAAGTAGCTACATAACCCTTCAGTGTGGTAACTGAGTTAAGAACACAGTGAATTCCAGTAGCAGCAGGAGTCACTATCTTGAAAATATTACATTAAGAGATTTTTCCATTTTATATTGTTGCTTCTTCTTCCTTCAGACCCACAAAAAACTGTGAGAATGTCAGCTTCTCCACAGCATGTTTTACCAATGTTCTCTAAATACACTTTGGGGTAGCTCGGTGTGGTAAACCAGAATTCTGTAATTCTATACATAACGTCCACTTTCAAAAACTTCCTTCTTTAGGTTTTGTCAAGCACATGTCATGAAGGAACTTTACACACTTCAAGAGTGAAAAAAAGAAAAAAAAAGATAATTGGGTCCTAATTCCTCTCTGTACGTTGGTTTTAATGGGTGCTGTCAAAATATGTCCCTCACTGAATGAGGTTTTTTTTTGGAAGAAACCAGAACTGAAAGGGTTAGGGTGTGTTACTGCAGTGGTTATCAGCAGACAGCCATCTAACCTTTGGTACTTACAGGAATTTTATGGCTCTTGATCATATTATCAAACTCTTCATTAATTTTTTTATATTTTTCTTCAGTGCGTGGGGTGAGGGCATAAGAGGAGTCTGGATCAGGGCTTTCACAGCCTTTGTTTTCTTTCTTGTTCAATGCCTGCCAGGTTCAGAGAAATATCAGAAAGTAAAAAAAAATGAAAGGGAATTCAGAGTACTTACACATAATCTTTGCCTGCTGATCATTAGATCAATATCTTCATTAATTTTCCTGTACTTGTCCTCAGACTCAGGGCTGTGACCTACTGAATCATCTGCATCGGGATCTGGACTGTCACAGCCATTAAGTCCTTTCTTTCTCAATGTCTGAAATACATAATTTAGAAAGTTGAAGCCTTGACAGAGGCTGCAAGAGCGATTCAGGGCCTTTACCGCAGTACAGACTGGTTGAAAGCTGTCACATTATATATTAGGGGAGACAGTAAATTGAGATGTTTAGGTCAATAAACGGCAGATTTTGTTACCAAAGACAAAACAGAATTAGTAAATGAAGAGAGCATAACTTCTAATAAAATATCTGTATTACCATCACAGCTTTTCTCTGGAATGGAAGCATCAATAGTTTAAACACACATAGGGCAATGAATTCAATAAAAACAAAACAAAACCTAGTAGTTCACAGTGAATAAAATAGCAGTACAGTATCAAGCCTACAATTGTACTCATATTAATCTACAGATCAATCTGTCCTGATACTGCTCTGTAACAGTACTAAAATGAAGCAGTTAAAGTGATAATGGCCATGTAGTTGTCAAGATACTCTGACTCTTACATGTAATACCATAACCTGAAAAATCTTGTTTTTTAAAAAACATTTTAAATCAGTTTCTATAAAGTAAAACCTAATATAATCACTTATCTACAGTAGCATGATCTTCAACATTAATGAAATGCTTTGATCAAAAATTTTCCCTTGACACACAATCTTACAAAAAAACAGAAGAAAAACTGAAATAATTACTTATAAACCACTTTGGATTTATAATCCATAGAATCAGGTTTAATTTACAATTCTACCTTGCTATCATCTTACTAGAAGTTTTATCAGAATTTTGAGATATCAAGTTCTGAATTTTGGGTTTGACATACTGAAAATTAATACATTTTTAGCATCTTGTAGTATTTATTTTTTTAGAAAAAAAATCAACTTTTTTTAATCCTATAGAGAAAATACCAATCAAAGAACATGGGCCATTCAGATCTCTGAGGTGCCAACAGTCTGCACAAAAAAGTTAGAGATTTGAAATCTAAAGAGGAACAATTTTTTTTTTTGCAGTGCATTTTAAATGTCTTTCTCTGTCATTGAAGGCCAGCCAGGTCTTATGCTCCTTGCTCCCATTAGGAAGATTTATGTCTTGAGTAACACAAGGAGGCAGGAATTTGTGCAGTATATTCCCAATACAACCCTATTGTGAGTATAACATTTGCCACTCTTATTTGGCAGTGCAGAAAGTTCAATAAAAATGCTTGGTAGCATTTCTGAATGTCAGCTCTTACTCATTCTCATTTTAAAAATTAGGAAATTTTTGTTGTAATGATAAAAACAAAATATATCCACATAACTTTTTATTTTTACAATCCAAAGCTGAAAACCCAGTGATAGGTTGAGAGGATTGAATAACTTAAGGGATGCTGAGATTTATTTAGT
Source organism: Stegonotus admiraltiensis (assembly GCA_032468215.1). Taxonomy (NCBI): domain Eukaryota; kingdom Metazoa; phylum Chordata; class Lepidosauria; order Squamata; family Colubridae; genus Stegonotus; species Stegonotus admiraltiensis. The sequence continues at coordinate 238,318 of JANHZT010008989.1, read as the reverse complement.
GGGAACAAGATGCTGAAAAGATGGAAAAGGAACAGATGATGCTAAGGACAATTCCCAAAGGGAATTGTAGGAGAAAGCCCCCCAAATAAAACGTATGAAATGCAATGGCAAAAACAATATGTCTGTATGATAGAAACTAATTGTATGGGCATCAGAATAACATTTATATGAGTTTGAGCACCAAATGCAGGACAAAAGCCCTTATCTGAAAGACTATTGAACTTTTAAAAGTAGATCTTGAGATAATGATGGAGCCAGAAAAAAGCTACAAGAAAGACTGGTCACTGATGGTGCAAAAGGCACTTATACTCTTATACAAGGTGTACAAGGTTATAACCTTATACAAGGTTATACTTATACAAGGTGTAAAAGAGTTTCTTATTTCACAAAAACATATGCAACTTGAACATGGAATGTGAGAAGCATGTACCAAGTAAAACATGAAACTGTCTAAGTATGGACTAAGGAACCATGACAGTTTGTAGGGTGAAAGGTGCCAGATTGGGAAAAGATGTATTTCAGACAATCCAGTCTATATACAACCTAATTAAGTAAAATCCAAATGGCAAGAATGGTAGATATACAACTCTTCTACAAATTTACTCAGATTTCAGTGTCCTGAGGCCCTAGCGGAGGTTAAGTTTAATCATCTAGGCATTCACCAAGAGCCCAGGAAGAGAGGAGAGGAAGGGGTGAATGAGTACACTTCAACTGATCTGAAAAACATGCAAGTTGGATTCTTCTTCCATGAGAGCTCAGCACATCACAATCTGACATAAGGCTACATCACTAGGCATCAGCAATCTTACGTATTCTAGACATTCACACCTGTCAGCAACTCTGCACCTGTTGTCTACTCTGGCAAAGACCAAGTGACAGCAGCCAATCACAGCAGCTCCTGCTGTAACATGGCCATACATGGCTTTTCTCAATCGTGTTTCTGTGTACTAAGGCTGCTAATCTCTGTGGATTTCAGCAGTCTGCTTTTTGTCCTTGTAATGGTGTCACAGTTTTCAGTTCTTCACTGAGTTAAGTGTTTAAGAATGACACATGCTGTTTCTTATACAAGTTTCCTTCCCACAATAGCCCACATATGCAAATGGATTTTAAACTTGTTTATAGACAAGTCCAGATTATCTCTTCAGTGCCATTTTTAAAAAAATGTTTTGTTCTCATTTGAAGAAGAAAATCCTTTTGCTTTATAACAGCTCATCAATTAAACTTTCTGTAGGTGGGCACTGTGGGCAAAATCTTACAGTAATATGATTATTGTAAAAATTAAAATAAAGATATATTGATATTCAGCCAATATTTTAAGATTGGCTTAAATATTTTCCAAATATTATCTTTAGGATGAGTAAGGCATTCAGATGTCATTTTATATACACCTTAATACTTAGTGAAGTTAAATTCAAACCTGTTCAATTTTTTGCCACCTTTTATATATATGGAAGTAGGGCATTGAATGAATGTATCACTGTACAAGTGCCTGTGCTAAAAATATTTTTTCCTTATCCACTCTGTTTGTATTTTCTTTATAAGAATAATATTATCAAGTGAAAAATTAATTTCTTCTAACTTTTATTATTTAATGCAATTATCTAATACCTAATTATCTAATGCCTAATTACTAATGCAATTATCTAATACCTTCTCCACCTAATAATTCATGCTCATCTGAAGGTTTTTTGTTAAAAAAACACAACCCAAAATAAAACATTTCATATATTATTAGCATTTACTTATTTAATGTTAGTAAGACTCAGATAAGGGACATGGTGGTTCAGTGGCTAAGACACTGAGCTTGTCAATCGAAAGTTTGGCAGTTCAGCAGTTCAAATCCCTAGTGCCGCGTAACAGGGTGAGCTCCCGTTACTTGTCCCAGCAGTTCGAAAGCATGTAAAAAATGCAAGTAGAAAAATAGGGACCACCTTTGGTGGGAAGGTAACAGCATTTCATGCACCTTTGGCATTTAGTCATGCCGGCCACATGACCACGGAGATGTCTTCGGACAGTGCTGGCTCTTTGGCTTTGAAATGGGGATGAGTACTGCTCCCTAGAGTCAGGAACGACTAGCACATATGCGTGAGGGGAACCATTACCTTTACCTTTAAGAGTCAGATAAAAGCACAAACAATCTAACATGAATTTGTATCTGGTGATATGAAAGCTGTATCTTCAATGACTAACACACTATTTCTGACAGATACATGCTCAAGACCTTAGTCAGAAAGAAATGCCTTCACTTCCCAATTCTGAAGTTATACAAGCCCGTAAGTGACTTAGCATCTCCATCTCAATCTTTGAGGGAGGAGGAAAGATCATATACTGTAGGATAAAATGTCAGAAGAGGAAACTGGAGGACATCTGAGGAGCTGACAAAGCTGAATTTAAGATTTAGGAGACATACACACCACATGACTGCCTGATAGGAATCTCCTGCATCAACTTTCCAATTTTTTTCAACTATACCACCACCATTTTATGTTAATATTGTTTCCTTCAAAGCTCAACTAAATGCCTGCTCTCCATTTAGCAGCCAGTGGAAATCCTCACTGGAGTAAGACTAATGTTCTGTCTGTCAGTGTTGCTGTTACAAATAAAGTACTCTTGTTCTTAAAGCCCAGGATTAATCCTGGCCAAAGTAGTAATTGATAATTTTCAGTTACCATATAATTTGGCTTAATTTTTAAAAGAAGCATAAATACAATGCAATGTCAGCAATAAATGAAAAACACTTTAAACAGAACTTAAACCTTTTAAAAAAAATTAAAAATATGCTTGCCATACCATGAAAGGAAAACGTACACATTGGGGCTAGCTGCTGTGGGAAATAGAAGACTGCAAGAGACGAGTGAAGCTCAAAGAGAACAGAACCCAAAGGCCTTTTAGTCCAGCATTTGTTTTCATTGTATACAAATGGGAAATAAACCATTATGTCAATTCCAGTGGTGTTACTCTAATCAGAATATTTATTTCAGTTATGCGTGGTTTACAAACTGAAAACAGCTGACTTTTTTTCCCAAAGACAACATATCATTTATCTACATATATATCTACATGAAGACAGATCCATATATAGTACCTTGACTTTCAAGACATTTTCTAAGAAACTATTCCATGTGCTACACACAGGGAAAATTAGATTGCCCAGTGAAGGCCAGACTAAATCTGAGAAGACCACTATTGATTAAGGTATCCTTTCCATTCATATATGAAGTCCTTGGAAAGGACAGACTTTGCTGAATTCTTCCTTTGTCCCATGTTCAATCTCCCAGAACTTGATTGCTCCAGACATTGTCTTAAGTGAAATGGGCTACCGTAAAGGCAGATTCAATATTCCTAGCTCAGCCTTATGTTTTAAATGAGGATGTATTAGATATGTGAAATTAACAAAAAAAAGGGTATCTGTCTCTTTTTACCCACTTTGGCCCAGACTAGAGCCAATCTGGCTCCAAAC
>JANHZT010008989.1:219298-230755 GCA_032468215.1 Stegonotus admiraltiensis | reverse complement strand
TGCCGCCACAGAGAAGGCTCTCCCCCTGGGGGTCGCAAGCCGACAATGACTTGGCAACGGCACCCTAAGGAGGCCTCTTCTGTGCAAGCGAACCGGCCTGTGGGAGGTTATTTGTGGCAGAACGCGGTCTTGCGTTCAGGGGATATCTTATTTTAGGGGAAACAGGGTATATATATTATATCTTGGTTATGAAAAAGGTAAGAGTTTGGATCTTGAATTGTTCCCTGTATCTTTTAAAATAGAAGTGGAAATTTCACCAACTCCTACTCCATTTTCACCCTCCTTTCCGCATTTTATAGGGCTTTACAAAGCCACTGAAAGAGGTGCTTTGCAAAAATTGCAGGTTATTTATTTATCAATCAAATTTATATAGCTGCACATCTCACCAAAAGCTCTGGGTAGCACAAAACACAGATAAAACCACATGTAAAAATATAAACATCAGTTTAAAAAGTAAAAACAGAAATAAGAACTCCAGGCAAAGAGACAATAACAATAGCCACCTTAGCAACAGAGCCATGTAAGCATCTCAAGGACAAGTATTTTGTTAATGCTCTAGCACAGGTGTCAAACTGATGGCCCACTGTGTTGTAGTCCACCAGCAGCCTGTGGAGCTGGCAGCGGAGTCAAACAGTGATGAGGCTGAGGAAGAACATGGGCCAGTCCTGGAGGCTGGGGAAGGCCCAGATGAGGGCTTTGCATCGGAGGCAGAGATGGGGCCAGGGCCATCGGGGAGTGATGTGTGGACTTCGGAGCTTCCAGAGGCTGACAGTAGAGAGGCAGAGGAACAGGAGGAGCCTGTTCCTAATGCACGTATGAGAAAAGCTGCCAGAAGGCAGGAGCAGCTAAAGCAGAGAGGATGACTTGGGAGTAGGGCCAAGAGATGATTGGCCCCTGCCATAAGGCTTAAAAGACCAGCAATGGCTCTTGGCCTCTTTGCCGGAAAACAACTGTTGAGAAAATTGCTTCTTGTTTGGCTGTAGTTATTTCTTCTGTTCCTGAACTGTTGCCAAGAAAAGCCTTTGGCAGTGTGCCTAATTATCCCAAGGTCAGACATAAACTATATACTGGTGTTTGGAGGACTTTGCTTTCATTTAATTTAGAATACGCTGAGAATGAGTTAATTCTCAGCTGTTTTAATAAAATCTATTTGTTTTTTGGAACTGTTTTGCATTTGATATCAACTACGTGGGCCTGGGTCACAACACGCAGGCTGGATGCATCATACATAGGCCATGCCCACCCCAGCTCCACAAATGGGAAAAATGTTGTGAAACATCATGTGATGGCAACGTGACGTGGCAAGTTTGACACCCATGCTCTAGCAGAATCTGAAGTATCTCTCTAAAAGCCCCTAAATCAAGGGTGTTTTTAAGACTTGTGGACTTCAGCTCCTAAAGGTGGGCTCCATGGTGGGCTGGCTGGAAGTTGCAGTCCACAAGTCTTAAAGTTGTCAAGATTGAACCCTTCTGTCTTCAAACAATCCTAATGTTTCATTTCCAAATTGTCCACAAACTATGAGAGATTTTTAGAAGCAGAGGCAAAAAGGAAAAAGAATAATTGCATCCCATGTGTGAACACAGCAATTCTGTTCACAGAAAAAAAAAAAAAGCTAGCCAATGTCTTGAGCAAATTATGTATGTTATAGCACTGCAGGTTACCGAATCCTATAGGAATGGGGTTTCCATACCCCCTGCTGTCTCTCGCAGCTTTGATAAGCAACTGGTGAAAGACATTAACAGGATTTTGGTCAATTACACTGTAGTTATTCAACTGGGATAGCTGTGAAACAGTCAAGAATCAGGTTAATTGTCTTGTATTTGCAGTTATAGAAAAGAAGAGCAGCAAGAAAAAACCGAACTGAATTAACTGAGAATAAAGGAAAATGAAGTGATTTCAAGCTGCTTAAAGGAGATGGAAAACAATCCATATGAAATAAGTATGATACAAAGCTGTATACTTACGATGCAACATGCTTAAATTAATATGGGGTAATTAATCTCACAATGTGCTGTAACTCCATGTAAGTACTTAAAACTAGACTTTAATAGTCCTATTTATATTGGATTTGATATACTAGATTGAGTTCATAAAGGTATTCATGGTTCAGCACCCCATATTTAATAGTTAGCCTCTGCCAATGATGTCATGTACTCATAAGATACATTTCTTGATGTCACCAGTGACATCAGTCCTAGCACCATCTTTTACAGTGGCTCTTATTCTCAAATCTCAGAAGAATAGTAACAGTAGACAGGTGGAACTCAGAGTTGTCTTTAGAAATGTGCCAACGTCACTAAACAAAGGTCAGCTGAGGCAGTCTTTCTGTTGTTTTGTTGCTTTAAGACAATGAGTCTCTAAAACATACATAATTGTTTATTCCCTCACTTTCCACTGTTCTTTTATTGACTTAGGCAGTAGCAGTAATACTTGAAATCTAATATAGTCATGTTACGGCCATCCAGTTTATCCTGCAGATTCAGTGGTTAGCCAATTAACATGAGGGACACATCCATCCTTTTTTTAAAAAAAGGATTTTCCTTAAATTATATCATGTGCTTAAAATTTGTATACAACTTGTATACAGGAATTTACCTATGGAAAAATAAAGTAAACAAAGTGCACAGAGCACTCACAATAACTCACCTAAATGTGGCTTTGCATCATAGTGTAATATACTTGCAAACCCCTATAGCGCATAATTTGAACAAATAGCTATATCAGTTTAGGCACTTATTAAGCACAGAAATTTAAAACTCCTTTACTACCAATGGCAAGAAAAGGGCCAGGTAACTGCCTCCGCTGGACATTACTGTGCAGTACAGTCAAGAAGATTCTTGATCATGGTTCAAATCCAACTGATAGAAGTCTTTATCTAGTTATTTCCACTTTTCTCAGCCTTTTCTCAACCAGAAAAAACTGTCATCTCCAGTCAGCAGTTGACCCATGATAACAGTTTTCCTCCACCACCCAGCCAGCCAGCTTTAAAATAACTTCCTGTTCTGACTGCCCATCTCAAAAAATATATCACAGCACAGGAAAAGTTATAGAAAATGACAAGCAAAGCTCAAAATATAAAAATAAGAACTATAATGGTTGAAATATAGAAACCTCTTCTGTAGAGCTTTGTCATTTTAGATGGTATGAGGCAGTGGTGAAATCCAATTTTTTTTACTACTGGTTCTGTGGGCGTGGCTTGGTGGGCATGGTCTGGTTTGGTGGGCGTGGCTTGGTGGGTGTGGCAGGAGAAGGATACTCCATTCCCACTCCACTCCTGGGGAAGGATACTGCAAAATCCCCATTCCCACCCCACTCAGGAGCCAGCCAGAGGTGGTATTTGCCAGTTTTCCAACTACTCAAAATTTCCACTACCGGTTCTCCAGAACCTGTCACAACCTGCTGGATTTCACCCCTGGTATAAGGAGGGTTTTTTCCCCCTCATATCCTATAGCCGTGATGGCGAACCTATGGCAAGCGTGCCACAGGTGGCACGCAGAGCCCTTTCTGCTGGCACGCCAGCCATTGCCCCAGCCCAGATCCACCGCACATGCGCGTACCTCCCATCGGCCAGCTGGTCTTCCGGGCTCTGCTGCGCACGGAGGCAGGGCCTTCCCCGATCTCTGCAGGTTCTATCCTCTGCAGATGCCTCTCCGTGGCAGGAAAGTAGGAGAAAGCTAGCACGCGATGTGGGGAGAAACTGCAAAGATCTGAGGAGGCATGGAAGGCAGGAGGCACTCAATTGGGGGAGAAACTTTGGAGACCTTGGAAGTCAGCAGAGGTAGGATTCAATGGGGGAGGAACTTTGGAGATCGTGAAAGGCATCAGGCAGCTAGGCATGTGTAAATGGGGGTGCGCATTGCATTATGGGTTCTGGCACGTGGGAGCGGGACAGCGCTCATGCGCTCAGGCTTTTGGCACGCAGTGCCAAAAAGGTTCGCCATCACTGTCCTATAGTATTAGAATTCAAGTGCTAGAATTCAATTGTTCCCTAGAAGATTCTGAAAATGTAGCAATCCTCCAGATCTAGAGGATAGATAGCTGGCACTCAGTTTATGGGACTTAAATGGCAAACTCATGAACTTCTTTGTATATCAGTAGAGGCTAATCATTCTAAAGCAACTAATACATCTTTACATTGCATTAATACAATGCATATATATCTGCATACGCCTGGACTCTAAGATCACAGCACATGGCATCTACAGCCAAGAAATTAAAAGCTCCTGGGGAGGAAAGCTATGGCAAAGTTAGGCAGCATACTAAAAAGCAGAGACATCACCCTGCCAACAAAAGTGCATATAGTCAATGCTATGGTTTTCCCAGTTGAAATGTATGGTTGTGAAAGTTGGACCATAAGGAAGGCTGAGCATCAAAGAATTGAGGCCTTTGAACTACGGTGCTGGAGAAGACTCCTGCGAGTCCCTTGGACTGCAAGGCGACCAAACAAGTCAGTCCTAGAACAGATCAACCCTGACTGCTCTTTAGAAGACCAGATCCTGAGGATGAAACTGAAATACTTTGGCCACTTAATGAGAAGGAAGGACTCACTGGACAAGTGCCTAATGCTGGAAATGATTGAGGGCAAAAGAAGAAGGGGGCGGCAAAGAATGAGGTGGCTGGATGGAGTCACTGAAGCAGTTGGTGTGAGCCTAAATGGTCTCCGGGGGTTGGTAGAGGACAGGAAGGCCATGGGGTCGTGATGGGTTGGACATGACTTCGCAACTAACAACAAAAATATACATACTATGTATATGTATTATACTATGATATACTATGTATATCAGATAAGGGAGCAAAACATTGGAAAACTCCTTTATAGCCTGCTTTTAGGCTTCTAAAAGTCAGTATAGAGTGGTGGTTAAAATACTGTACGAGGACAGAAGAGATACAAGTTCTCAATTATGAAAACTCATGGGATTATCACAGAATCAGAAAGTTGGGAGAGACCAATTAGCTTCTGAGTCCAATCCTTTGCTCAGTGAATTGATCTAAATGATCAGTGAAGGAATCTAAATAGTATCCCTAGCAGGTGACATTCCAAATTCTAGTTGAACATATCAGATAAATGAAATCCCACCAGATCACTCTGTAATTAGTTCTCCTAATAAAGTGTTTTATTGTTAGGAAGACTTTCCTAACATTCAATTGGAACCTGACTTATTATAATTTATATCCATTATTTCACTTCCTGTGTTCTGGAATGATGAAGATCAGGTCTTGATCTACTTTTCTATGTCAGAGTGCAATTATATCTTCTTTTTAGTCTTTTTGTTTCAAAGTAAACACTCCCAGATTCTTTTAACGTTTTTTCATAGGATTTTGTTGTATAGATGTTTGACCATCTTTAGTTACTATTTTGATTTATATCCTTCCTTTCCATTTTTTTTAGTTTATCTGACTTCTTAAAAGGTGGTGAGCATTATTGGGTACAATACTTAAAGGTGGAGTCTGACTGTGCAGAATAGAGTGGAAAAATTTCTGTGATGAAGACACTTTAGTTAAATTTAACTTGTGGTAACCACAACACTTTGCTGACTAATTGTCAGTTTGTAACAAACTAGTGCTTTCATTTTCTCCTACACATATCACAAATCCGAGGCACTATAATCACTAGACTTTCACATCTGTTTCCTGACCCAAAAAGTATAATTGATTTTCCAATTGTCATAAGGAACCATCTTGTCCAAAATGATTCTGCCCATTCTGTGTGATCACTGAGAGAACGTCTGCCATATTGTGGAAGAAGCTGGCTCTGGAGATACTCCAAGTTCCTCCTCCTGATTCTGGCTCTTTCATTTTCAGAATCTTAATAGGCAGTAGTGAAGGAGGATGGCCATTTTACTGCTGTTGATTAATTTGTATGTTTCCTATATTTTGACACTGCTCAGCAATCTCTGTACCAGTCAGGTGGTTCAGTTGAGGTGCAACAAAATATATAATATGAGAGAAACATATTATATGGCACTCCAGTAGAAAGATGTTATATAGTGGTGCCTGAATGGTAAGAGCAGCAGCATTGGACCCAATGATTCTAATTTGCTCGTTTCTCAAGGGAAAGGGAAGATAAAACTATCTGCTATATAACATGGTTAGATCACACAGATAATTTAAATGTATCCATAAAGAGATCAACAATGAAATCAGAATGTTTAATTTTTCTCCTTATCTCATCACTATTTTTCTAATGAAAAATATGAATTCTAGTGGACAAAAATGCTGTACTTCCAACTGAAATGGACAAACTAGGTGAATGGCGGTGTTAACTTATAACATGGAAGAAAGAATGATTGTTCCTTGCATATTTAACAACATCTTTTTTAACATTAATATTTTCAATTCAGCAGAAATGTCTGGAGAGATTTTAAATCTGCATATAAAACTGGGAATGGCCCCACACTATTTTGGACTTAGCTTGTGCAATTCTGCTTTTAAAAAACCTAATCTATATTACTGTAAGTTTTCCTGTTCATATTACCATTCCATATTCCTACTTAAATTGCTATTGAAATTCTTTTTCAGCTTTGAGCAAGCTCTGGGCAGGCACATTCTCAGCTAGTTTTATTTTGGATTATTGGTTCAGGAAGTTGCAACTTCAGTCAACAACTGTCAAATCTTGTTATCTGCAGGGGGTCTGGCAGTTCAAGACTCTTGCTAATGAAGAAAATTAGGTGAAACTGTTTAGACTTAACAACATTTGGTGCTATAAATGGAGACATCTGGAAATAAGGACACAGGGAAAGTCTTTTTAAATCTGTCATAAATCTCAGAAGTCACTTTTTTATATACAGCTGGGAAAGAGATTCATTTAACTTCACGCTTGTACACTGTACTGTGTTCAAGAGTACTTTACTTTTTGTTACAATTTCCTATCACTGCAGTTAGAATATGAAATATTTTCCTTATTTCATAGAGAGATAATCAACTTTATTAAGTTTGTTAAGCTTCTATGTTTAAGGTACAGAGTCAATTTATTTTAACATATGATAAGAAGTTTTCAAAACCCAATATCCTCTATTAGTTTTGGGTGTTTAAGAGAGTAACAGCAAATATCACTTTCATCTTACTATTCTTTAGCAACTTCTTAAATGACCCCTTCTCATCATAGTTCCTGTATTTGATGCTGAAAAAAATAATTGATGCTAGAAAAACACAAAAACTTTCTAGATTGCACTATTACTTTTGATCTTCGGGTAAGCCATCATCTTTACCTTTATAGCTCAAAATTCTCTTGCCTTTTCCTATTCCCCAGTACAAATATATAGTATGCATTGTTCATACATTTTCCTTATTCACTTATCCTCAGCCTTTCTCTGTGTTTTATTAGTCAACTAGCTAGCTCAGCAGTGGAAAACCTCAGTCCAGTAGCCATTTGGGGTTCATTAGCTCTCCATGCCCAATTGTCCAATCTGGTGAGCTCCTTCCAGAAACCATGCTATCTCTTTTCATTTATTCCACACAGCAGAAGGTAGGAAGGAAGCATTATTTTCCCTTCTCCTGAAAGAAGGAAGGCCAAATGTAGGGCAATAAGGATCATAGGGTTAATTCCATCGTTGGTCTGATTCATTTCCTTCTTTATTTCTTCTCACAACCTTTGTTCTCATACTTGGTTAACTGCCTTCCTCAGTCTTCTGGACACTCTATGCTTTATTCTTCTGACAACCTTGGCTCGTTTCCCATGGAGCTCTTCTTAATCACCTCCCTTTGTGATAATACTGCTTAGCTTCTACTGTGTGGCAGTTTTGTTCAATAAACTAATTCTTTTCTCTCAAGCTAAATTTAAATTTTGTAGTGACTGAGCACAAGTAATATATGAATGGCAAAAAAATGAATGTATGTTCCCCATAGAATGTTTATTACAGATGAGAAAATATAGCAATTTTAAGATGTGCAAATACCATTAGAAAGCTGGTAGAAAGTATGGGGTCTGTGGCACAGGATATTTGCTTTATTAAAATAAGCAAAAATGATGTGTATAAGAATGTGTTCCTGCCTGCTTTATTATATAGGAAGAGTTATTAGATAGGTTAGGAGAAATGTCAAAGTAAGTTGAGTGCAAAGTAAGTTTTATTTAAAATACATGCAGTAAAATGAGATGACATAAAATAAAGAATAAAAAGGTGCGGAATGAATGTGAATTAAAAATAAAGCTGAGTGACCAATATGTTGGACTGATTTTCTTATGTAACAAAGAATGAAAATCAAATTCCAATACAAATATATGAAGGAAAAATAAATGGGTTGAGAATGCGGTAATTAGATGGAAATGATGAGATCCTGAAAAAGAGAGAGATGAGAAGTTTAAAGAACAAAGTACAATCCACAGGCATTATAGAAGTGAGAATGATTTACAAGATAGAAACTTACGAAGATAGAACAGAAAACCAATGTTGATATGGATTTACTTTAGCTATGTTTTCTTTTAGCTATGCATGCTTTTATGGATTACTATGTTTTACTCTTTTTCTACATAACACTGCAAAGCTTGAAAGGGCAAGGCCATAATGGGTATGTATACACACATGTAAATTTTCTTTTAATGTTGAATATGAAAAAAATTCACTTTGATTTTCTAACCTTATAAAACTCCAGCAAATTGTTATTTCAAAAATTTATTGAATATTTAAGCTATTAAACAATTAATATATAAGTAATTATAATAAACAACTATTTATTACAAACCCAATTCACTATTGGTGATATAATTATTAAGTAGCTAGGTTAACCAACCAAACTTGACAGTTTTACATACCAATATATTTGGCAATTTTCACTAACTTTATTTTGAGCATTAGGAAAACCATATCATTTATATTTACATACTTCTGAAATACATTGAAAACAAATCAGTAATATCTATTAAGTACATGAAAATGGGTGTAGATTACATGGGTGTACACAAATAAGTAACATTTGTTTACTATAACAAAGGGGAAAGTCAGCAAATTTTGAAATTTAACTTGGGTGTTGTCAGAAATATGTAAATAAGGGGAAGAGTTTAATGAAAGTTAAGAGCAAGTTACCTATACTATATTCAGCAATGTGAAAGAGAGTGAATACAAGAGTCTCTTAATAATAAAAATGAAAAATGAATTTGCTCATAAAACATTTGTCTCCCTGATACAGCAATAAGTAGATTATTACTAGGCTGGAAGGAGTTGCACAAGGTCAGGCCTTCTATTTTTCCATGCAATATGTAAAGATACAATATGGGAATTCAGTCTTGGCAATTACTAATACACCACACAGACACCATCACACCCTGTTTACTGCATAAAGAGGTCATTTGTGGTCTGCCTCTGTTACAAAAAGCATTTGCTGGAGAGTGGGGCATGTTGAAACGTGCAGTTAAGACAAAATTCCTTGTAAGACGGAAGAAGCCTAGAAGAGTTAATGTTGATAGATAAAGGCTTCTAATTCTTCTGGGATGATTTAAGTCCTCTCTCATCAATTATTGTCCTTTGTCTTCAGAGCCTTATCACCAGTAGCATTACAGGAACTGAGTATAACAATAAGTAGGGCAAAATAACCTTCTGAACTTTGCAGAGATTTCTGTACAACCAGCTGTGTAAGATTGTTTTAAATTTTTTAAAAAGTCCTCAAAACTCTTCTGTCTAAATGAAAAGTAGTAATAAGATACATAGAGCTCATCCATAAGCAGTAATATAAATTTGCTTCTCAATCCATTTTTAACATCGTCATTTATTGATTAATGTTCCTCATATACTCTGTGCTTCAATAAGGTCTCCTTAAAGAGCTTAGTTCTGATAACTACACGGCCATGGCCGTGAAGTTTTCTTGGCAGCAATATGGAAGTGGTTTGCTATTGATCTGGCATTAACAAAACCAAAATAAATCAAAACTGTTCTTCCAAAACAATAGCTTTCATGAACAAGACTATTCTCTGAAGTCCTGCGCCTTTTAAAAAAGATGCAATCACTAAGAAATTTTAGATGCTCTGCTATCAACCTGCTTAGTGCTCCATTAACATTGAAAGAATGCATTTAAGTCCATATTCCTCACTTTCACAATGTTGAATAATAAATGCAGAAAAAAATTCAAAGGCATTGTAAGAGTTAACAGGGATATTATAATATACCAGGCCACCGGTTTAAAAATTTAAGAAACATAATTTCTCAGTTTGGGTGACTCCTGAAAACAACCCCTAAACACAACTGCAATAGTGAGATATTAAATTAAATTTATGAAGAATTAAGTTGTATCCTTACTGGATACTGTTAGAATATGAATTTTTAAAAAAAGAAAAGAAAAGAAAAGAAATAGCTTCAAACCCTGTGGAAAGTGAAGGAACTCATGGCTGGACAGAGCTGGAGAAAAGTCTTTAGGAAAAGCCAGCTTTTCTGACAGCAAGTTAGCTGCTCTGAAACAAAACCTTGTCTTTCATAAAATGTTTACAACTACGAGAAAAAAAAAATCCTCCGGCTAAAATATTTATTGGCACCTAGGAGTCTGAAGAGAGCAAGTGAGGCCTTCTTTTCTTCCTGCAGGACACTTTATCATCAGCTACATTCTCAAAGGGATCTCTGAATGAATAGAGCTGGATTACTCAGCCTTCAAGTCCACGCCCATTCCTCTCCATTTTCCTTGGCAAGACTGAGAGCCAAGCTATTTTTAGTGAGGTGGCTTTCTATTTTTAGGCAACTAGCAGTTAGAGACATTTGTTAGGGGGGAAATTTTTTTTTAAAAAAATCAAAATAAAAAGGAACACAAAAAGGGAAGGGGGGGAGGATGAAGCTTCCTTTCTCATAATGTAAAGCAAGCTTTTCAACCTGTAACTCCAGGCAGTTCAGCTGCTTCCAATCTTGTAAAAATAAAAGAAAATCCAAAAGTTCAAGAATTTAAAAATAAACCAGGCCTCTGGCAAACAGACCAAAATACAACAAGCTGTTACTATGTGAATCAGTGACTAAAAAAACAAATGACTGGATTAAGAAGAAGGAGGGGGAAACAAAGCCAAAACAAAACATTTAGAACTATTAGGTTATAAGAACATTACACAGACATGCAAGGGTTTTTTTATCAGCTTTTAACCCAACTCTTTTATATCTTAAAAAAAGTGGCACAATATTGATTCAGAATCTCTTTTTTTTTCTATTAAAAGAATTGTTTGTGAATCAGCTTTAAAGAATTTGCTCTCCCTTTCCCTGTTTATAATTTTGGTCTCCTATGATTCTTACCATGAAAACATTAGGCTGTGGTTAACAGGAATGGAAAGGCTAGGGAAATTAAAGGGCCTTGCCAGTTTCAGAGCATTTTGAAGTTGATTAGAGACTGAATATAAACAGTGAGCCATGGCCACTAAAGATGCATTTGGCAATTTTATGCTGCATCAATAGAAACCCAAATTCAAAATAATGGTTCCATAGAATATGGAATATGGAGAATAGAATAGAATAGAATAGAATAGAATAGAATAGAATAGAATAGAATAGAATAGAA
>JANHZT010008989.1:181100-194014 GCA_032468215.1 Stegonotus admiraltiensis | reverse complement strand
AGGGAAGGAAGGAAGGAAGGAAGGAAGGAAGGAAGGAAGGAAGGGAAAAGAAGGAATAAGGATGTGTTGGCTCTCCAGAGGCTACTGCACTACACTCCCATCATTCCTTAGTTGTGCTGTTAAAGAAATCCAGTGCCACCAGGAGAAGTTGTGAAAGAATGATTGAAGTCTTCATTATTCAGGTTAAATTGCCTTGTTGACACTTTGTGATAAATAAAAGGGTTTTGCGTTGCAGTTTGGGCACTCAGTCCCTAAAAGGTTCGCCATCATTGTCTTATACCCCACTTTACCTACCACGTCTTGTAGTTGCTGATCTCTTTCAATATTCTTCCCGTTCCAATCATATGCCTGACTTTTAGAATGTGGTTTCTGGGGGTGAGTGTTTCATTGTATTATGAGACATGCTTGGGGAAACATTTTTTTACATACAGCAGTGCACCCTATATCTGGGTCAAAATATAGATAATATTTTTGTTTAGATGTGTTCCACAGACATCTGAAACTTTTTTGTTTTAATTCTCTGCCTTTCAGAGGTACTGGAATCAATTCATAAATCTTTGCATTAATCATCCACAATACCATGTTCCAAACAGTCCTAAACCATTACAAGTATGTATTGCTGTATGTATGTATTGCTGTATGTATGTATGTATGTATGTATGTATGTATATATATATCAATCCTTATGCTTATGAGGCTACTACACAAAGGTGTCCCAAAGCTACTACACAAAAGTGTCCTTTCTCTTTTAACTTAGAGAAACATTTAAAAAACTGTTTTAATCTTATTCTTACATGATCAGAATGTCTGCTAACTATATCCATACCATAAAGTGATGAAGATTAAAACATTTCACCTAATGCTATTTCTCACTGTTTCATTGCATCATCATCATTATCATCGCTACTATCACCTCCACCATTTTTATTTATAATAATAAATTTTAATATATTGTGGTCCAAAACCAGAAACCTGGTAGTTCTGAAACGTTAATGAGCTTATGAGGTTAATACACAAAAGTGTCCCAAAGCAGCTGCAAATTTAGATCATTATTATACTTCCTTTAAATGCATCAAACATAGCATTATTTTAACAGCATTTTTTTTTTAACTGGTATGCCACTAGCTTGGTAATTTTTAAAGAAAATTCTGGCTTTATTTGTAAAATTAAAACAAAAGAACCAGAAGTTCTCTCAACACTTCTTATCCACAAAGAGAGGTCTTAAGCAGCAGTGTTGAATTTTCAAAAAAGACTCGAGTTTTCAGCAAGAGTGATACTGACCCTCTTTTCCTCACTTCATAATGCAGCAATATCGAGGGGAAGAAAGTAAATATAAATTTATATTAAGACTAAGCTGTGATCACATAATGCCCAGTTGTAGTTTCAAATGCTAAGATTTATTTATCCATTGACAGTATTTATGTGTTGTCACACAGCTCATTACATCTATATCTGTACACACACACACACACACACACACACACACACAGAAAGAGAGAGACTGGCAGTTTTTTGACCCCAAAAGAATTAGTAATCTTTTCAGGAAGCTGAAAGTTGCAGCATGTCTTACAACTTTGGAGATGCAAGAATGAAATAATTTGAATTAAAAAATCAGAAAGGGATCTTGCGGAATTTGGCTTTGGATGGAATTTTGGCCATTTTAAATATGCGTTTTTTTACAAACGCAAACACAGCCCCCCACCCAAACATATACAGACAATGTATGCCATCTAGTGGTTCCATTGTCATTATAGCACCCATGGGTGCTAAAGTGCCAATCCCTGGTCCAGGAATATAGACAGCCAGAGATATTCAGGTGGCAGAACAAAATTTTTAGGCTTGATATTTTGAGCAGCCCAAAGAAAAAAGGAAGGAAGGAAGAATAAAGGTACAATACTTGCAGTGAATTCAGTGGCCGAGTATCAAGCCAGTAAAACATTTTACATGAAATACTTTATCTGCCCTGCTTTCTTTTGAAACATTATTGTTGTGCATTGAAAACGTAAGGCAGTTATGGCAAAAAAAAATTGAGAGCCTTTTTTCTAACTAATTATTCACAACTGATACGACTCTTTTGTGCTTGCACAACTACAGTGTTATAGTGTGCCTGTCTATACACACAGAAACACACGATTCTTTTATTTTTTTCATTACTTGCTATAGTATACTGTTAGTGTAGGTTTTGTACATTACATTACATGGATCTATTTTAGTTGAAATAAATATATTTCTTTCCAAAGGAATTTTGTAAATAAATCATGTAAACAGTTTGCTATTCTCTCTATTCATCAGCACATTAATTCTCTAAAACAGAGTACAATAGAAAAAGTTCATTATAGGTGAAAAAGCTGGCAAAAGAAAGATCAAGATGAAAAAGAAAAAATGTTAAAAAAAATTACCCAGTACATTTCTATGTACAGTATTTGGGCAGTGCTTCCCAATTTTGTTCACTCTACCAGTTTAACCTATTCCTCATCCTTCTTCTCAAGTCACATGATCAAGAGCTACTATTAAGAATTCCAGAAACCATGTTTTGCACTTTTCCCCTTAGCTTACTTTTATTTTTGTATGGCATTATCTTTTCAAAGAATGACATACTACCGGTATTTGCATGGCTTTCTTAGAGTGCGTTTGACCCTAACAACAGGCTTATGAAACCCACTGATTCTGTCACTTTAACATATTAATTTCTTACATTTCTACTTTCAGTGATAATGGTGGAAGAGCAGGTTTCTTAACTGTTAAAAGTAAACCTTACTATATTTCAAAATGTATTTAGTTGTACTAATAATTAATGAGTGCTATTATTTAACTTCATTTTATAATGGCAAATGGAAAACACAATTGTATTACAATATTAAATGAAAAGAAATTTTGCAAAAAGAAATTTGGATGATCATAGAGGAAACTCATTTTGCAGGAAAGTGTTTAAACATATGAAGTTGGGGATTAATTCATTTTGATTTTTACACCCCTTCCTTGGAATTATTCTCGACACCATCTCTATAACTGCTTTTGCACTGGATGCTATAACATAATAGCTCTCAAAACTTTATAAGCTATATTTGGCATGACGAAAAAAATTTCAATGAGCACATGATTCTTGAAATACCCTGGAAATCTTGAGAATCTCAGATTCTATTTAAAAACTAGTCAAACCAAATTTAACATGCATAACTTAAGAAAAGAAAAAGTATTAAAATATTGAATGGAGGATGTTAAATTATGGATGATCAAAATTGTAGGTGTTTAAAAATACTCTGAAAGATTTTCATGTGTTGAGGAAATACTGCCTTGTGATGTTATGCACTTGTGCTTTGATGGACTAAAGCAGAAACAGCAAAATGATCAATCGGTATTTTATCACGAAAGATACATATATATATATTTAAATGTACTGCAATTCATAATCCTTCTATTACAGAAAGAAAGTATCTCCTTTTCCAGGTTGGCCAACAGGAGCCAAAAAGGGAAGGAACAAATTCTAAATTTTTGTCTACTAATGTCAATGTAATAATATTATAGATGCGTTCAACCAAATTATGTTTCAGAAAAGAAAATTAAGCCATCTATATTTCCCAATGAACTGATCCTAATTTTAAAACAATCATGTCCTATGTATATTTTCTTATGCAAATTAAAGAGTTACTGAAAACACAATGATAATTTGACCCCTTCCATACACATTATTTTTAACTTAACATAAGCAAGTCTCCAATATAAGCATGTGAAAATCTTTAACACTCACTATTAAATAAAAAGCTATGCAACTAAAGAAACTTTATGTATCTAAAGAAAGTTCTCATAAAATCCCACTGAAATCAGAAGGAAAAAAATAGCCATGACTAACCTAAATTCCCCAATTTCATCAGGAATTAGATTCTACACTATTCTAAAATTGTTTTCCTAATATTTTTGAAGGAGATATATAGTATATGTGGAGTTTAATATGCACTCTTATATCTTACAACAATGATAGGTTGGATCCAGATTTGCCTCTGTTAAAAGATGGCTGCTTGGCTCCAGCAGAAATTATCCACTGGAGAAACAAAAGATTTTTACTGAATCTGTTGAAGGCTCTAGCACTGGTTTACACACTATTTTGTAGTCCCCTCTAGAAAATATAGTCAGATGCATAGAATCTCTAATAAAAACTTATAATTTAGTCATATTATTTAACTTCTTCCAACTCTTGATTTAATCAGTTCACTGTTATAATAATTATGAAACAACATTTAATTTTATTTTCTAAGAAATAGCAAAACTAATAGGACATAAAAGGTTTGCCTGCTCATGAAACTTACAATGGAGTATTCACAGTAAGTCTAAGCATCTTCAAAAACAAATTCGACAACAGAATTCATCTCTATCAATTATTCCATAAGTATTGTGCAAGCATTTTAACAAAGAATAAGACAAGAGAGATCATTTCCAATGAAATGATAGAAAAATAATTAATATAATTAAATATAATGGCCTTTAACCCTCCAGAACATTTTTCATAGTTGAGTCAATGTTAAGCTCCTTTAAATTTAACTGATTTAAACTGCAGTGGCTTGAATCTGTCCTGAAATCGGCAAGACTTAGCTGTGGCTTGATCCTGTTTCTGGTCATTGATATTTATTAAATGTGACATTCTGATTTTTAAAATAATATTTTATTCAAATACTTCTTGACTAAGTCATATCTGTATTTTGAATATACAGAAGTTTTTCAATAAAAGCAGAAAACACCTATTCTTAAAAATGTATCATCTGAAAATTTTGTCAAGTCTGCCTAAAAGAAAAGATCTTATGTATGAGCAAACTTTATTTCCTTAAAAAAATAAGTAGACATTTCCTCCACTTTTAAATTTATTTTGACATAACTTTAAAGAAAATGGTTAAAAGAATTATGGCAAAATTTACCAATGTCTATATCCTTAACGCTGCTAGCCTTTATTTTGTTTTTAAATTTAAATTCCAAACAATAAACAATTAAAACAGATATGAGACTTTGCTACTGATAAAATTAATGCTTTTTGATTTTTCCCAGAACAATAAGTAATCTAGAGGGAAGATTTTAAATGAATCTATCAAGTATTATCACTGTTGCCTTTATTTGAAACTTGATTTTTTGCCATGAAGAGGTCAAGTTATGCTTGTAATTGCAGTGTTTTCAAATTTTTCACAAGACTCACTTGAAAATTAGAACTATAAATTATTCCTACATTGCATCATATTTATAAGAGGCATGTAACTGATCAGCAAGAGGGATACAGGCAAAAAGCTGCTTGCTAGTTACGGATACCCTGGTTTCATTGGAATCTAAGGACAGCACAGGGCTCTCCAAGGGGTAAAATGAGATTAAGTCTTCTTACTGATCTAGCTATGAAAAAGGAGTAATAATAATATTTAGAAATCCTGTCTGTGGCTCGAATAGAAAGAAACAATTACCCATAAGCCTCTGGATCTGCATAATCAATTAAAATGAGTTAAATGGAACATATTCCCATTTTCAAAACCTAATCTAAACCCAAGATGTAGCATGCAATCATAACATATTTGAAGATGCATGGAGTCACATCTGTTGTTCTGGTTGGCAGGTTTTAAAGTTTTTTTTTTGCATGCCTGCATATATGTGTTGACTTTTAATGTTTGTTTCTTTGCTTCTATACATTTTTTCATAGAAAACAATTGCAGCCTTAATTTTAAACAACAATAATTTAATTTTTCCAGAAGTAATTTCTGTATAGGGATACTGTATTGATGCAAGATGTATTGCTGACATTTCAGAATTATCCAGATAAAACTAGACATTTTATCTTGAGAACTCTCAGATTTCATAACAGGATTTTTAAAATAAGAATAACAATTTGAGCAAGTCCTCAAAGTGCCACCATGTTATGTTTCACATTACAAAATAAACATTAAACAATATAACTATCCAATATGACCCAAGTCAATTTCAAAAATCAGCTCACTAAAAAATGGCAAGAGTTATATGAATTATCTTGATCATTGGATTAATTCAAATTAAGATACTAAGCAGTTATATGGATGATAAAATGAAGTGTATTTTACTTTAATAAAAATATTGCATTAAGTATCAATCATTTCATGAGATAAGGAATTCTAGGGATAATTAGTTTTTACAAATATGTGTGTATGTTAATAGTTCAACAGAAGTTGAAAACTCTACACATGAAACACGTTATAATCCTTTATTATGTCCCATTGATTCAATGCAGATGTCATGATTATAGCCTTTATAAGATCTGATGATACTGGATTTTTAAATTTCAACTTACCTGCCTGTTACGTTCATCCATTATCCTCGTGATCTGAATCTTTTTTCTCCCCATAGTCCCCGTTTTTCTTCTTTCGTTCGTTCCTACACTTCTGTATTTTCTTCTTCTCTTTCCTTCCTCTTTCCTGTTTCCTCAAACCAAGACTC
This sequence comes from Stegonotus admiraltiensis, assembly GCA_032468215.1. Lineage (NCBI taxonomy): Eukaryota > Metazoa > Chordata > Lepidosauria > Squamata > Colubridae > Stegonotus > Stegonotus admiraltiensis. The sequence continues at coordinate 187,579 of JANHZT010008989.1, read as the reverse complement.
CTTCTTCAGCACTTACACAATTCAATTCACAGACCCCTGCATCCGTTCCTGCCAAGTACACAAAAGAAGTGAATAGTTAAGTTACTCAGACAAAATCTCAATAGAACTTGATTAGTTGTGGTATTTTATCAAGTGGCCTGAATGCATTTAGCATGTAGAACTGCTAAATAAGCAACTACATTAGAAATGAAGTCAAGAATGGTTCGGCATTATCATTATTAATTACTGACAGATGGGTTGTCAAGGTTTTTCTTAAATACCTTTGGCACTCTAGTTCTACAGACAATTATTTAGAACATTCATGCATACAAGACGAGATTCAAAGTGTAAGTGTTGGAGAATCCTTTTAAGGCATCACTATAACAATTAAAGTAAACGCTCTCTACATTTCATCGATGCACATTTTTCTGTTCTGTAATACATCGTCAGAAATATGAAAAATTACCTGAATCAGAGAGTTAATGAAGCCTTCCATACCTATGCAAGCTAAGTAATCAAGCTAATTCACTTTTGAATGAAAACAGAAGAGATAATAATGCTTCTTATTATGCAAATAGGCTGGACCATTATTTTATTAATGTTTTATTTGATATATGGGAAATGTCAGCTGATTCTTAAATCTTTTAAAATTATCTTGCATTTAAAAAGATTTCAAAAGAAAAAATATTCATCCTTCTATCATAGTTTAGTACGTATATATTCCCTAAATACATTTGTATATAACTCCATCTACAGGAAACAAAATAAATAGAACAGTTGTTGATATATTCCATGTACCAAATCCTATACACTGCAAACGAACAAACAAAAACCACATTGTAAGAAGTCATAATTGCACCAAAAATCCACAAACACATGGCAGCACTTCTTATATTCCTCCACAAAAATGCTAGAAGCCACAATATTAATCCAACTCACTGCAAAACATAAACTAAAAATAAAAGATATAGTTGTGAATTAAAAACCAATGTAAATTCACCATAGATAAAAATATAATGCAAATTACATAGAATCCTAAGACAGAAATCTCTCAGTTGCTTTTGCAATCCTAAAAGTTGGCTGCAAATGTCATGAAAAGATTTTAACATTAGTTGGAGAAACCAGCTTTTCCATATTCATATATATTACAGTAAAATCCTATTCCTATTAGTCAGATTTTTTAGGTGAATGAGCATGCAGAATTGCAGCCTTAATATTTTATACACAATTCTGATATAACAAAATTATTTATTAATTAAAAGCATATAAATGCGCAGACTAAGTTTTTTCTGGTTAATTGGACACTGGTTTTTCTTACAGCCAACCTGAACAATTATGTAAAAATAAAAAGCAATGATTTATCAATGTACTGTTTTTCATGCAATAAAACTGATTCTCATTTTGATGTCCCCCTTTCTCCTCTTTTCCTTAGTGACAAGATATTTGGCTTTTTAACAGAAATTGAAGGGAACATGTGTTACTTTTCACACAAATTCCACATTCTATACACTCTGAAGATGCAATTTTAAATATATTTTTCAGAGAATAAATCCCTTGGAAAGGTATACAGTTATACTACAAATCAGCAGTATATTTTATAATGTTTTCATAATATAATTGCTGGTACTATTACTTTATAGCATTAAAAACTGCAGAATTGATGTTTTCTTAACTATCCAAATCAGGCTATGTGTCAGTGAAACAGTTCCATTTGTACAGTTCTACAATTTTAACTGATGCAACTTGATCTGTTCATAACAATCCAGAAATAGAGTAGAATTCAAACAAGCTCTCTAAAGCTGTATTGCATATCATACACATTTGAACATGTCATAGTCCCTTAGAGTTATTGGCAGTTACAGTAACATGTTTATTTGTTTTTGACTGGACTTTTTCTTGGGAGCATCCCCTTAGCCTTTCTCCCGTCCCCAACTCCCATCCATACCAAATAGTGATTCTTACCTCTGATTTTAAAAAAGCCAGGTAATTTTCATGTACGAGATGAACCCAAAGAAGTTTAACAGGCTTTCTCCACCACATAGACAACCCATAGACTAATCCACAGCAAAAGCATATGGGACAATTTCCTTTCCTTTCATTCACTCACGTGGAGCCAGAGGCACTATTGGCTTATAGCCCTATGTCTGCCTAAGCTCTTATTCTGTTGAGGGTGGAAGGTCAGAGTGGGCAGATTAAAGAAGTGGTGACAGTTAGCCAGGATGAGAGTTGCTTTACACATCCAGAGTCTGAAGCCTGCATGAGAAAAACCTTGGGCGGGTGGTGGTGGTGGAGGGAGGAATAGGGGGAGAACGGGAAATCACTGAATGCTGACACTCTTCTCTGCAAGAACTTGTGAGCAGAGCCAGGGTAAAACAGCAGCATGGTTAGCCCCTCCTACACAACTATCAGTTCCACATTTCATATCGAGCTTTCAGAAAGAAAAAGAAAAATAGAAACAGTCCAGTGTCAGGAACGTTAAGTATTCAGCAACTATATAAAATATTCTAAAAAAAGTTTCACAAATACCTCTTGGAACCAGGAAACATAAACCTACTAGGGAGACTGACAGAACACCAAATTTGCATCACTGTAATTTAAAAGATGAATTTGAACCATTGTGCATGTTTGCAGCAACAATCTGTTGACAAGTTGGTGGTAGTGGTGGTGGTGGTGGGGAGGGAGAGAATAACCCTTGCAATTTAAAAAGGAAACATTGATCCCATTTATTACGTTGCTGCTTCTCAGATACAGGAATGTGGAGGATCAAGAAGCTTAACAGTATGTTCACTGTTTCTATCTGTAAACACTCACTAATTCACACATACATATGTGCACATACGCAAGCACTTTGAAACATACACATGATTCAGAGATACAAGAGTTCTATCAGTCATAAACAACAGAGATTAGGAATAGCTTTTGCTCAAAAGTGGCTTTGTAGGATTTTAGGGGTTTTTTTTTTCAGCTGAATTATACTCCCCCGTCCGAAAGATAGCAGAAAAATACTGCTATAAATATGCTCATATCCATGCATGAACTAAAAATAGAAATTACCATTTATATATATTTATAGGAAAGATTCAAACTCCTACAGCTAAATTATATGGTAAAGAAACTTAATAAATATATTGTGGGATAAATTTAAAAGCATAGTCGATTTATGAGCCGTCTACTCTCTAATATTGCCAAATATATAAAAGTATGTTGACTACCTGCTTCTGACACTTCTACAAGATCAACTTTCAGTAGTTAACTATTTAAAGTCGCCTATAAAAACCTACCATGCATTTCTCAAAAAAAAAAAAATTACAATAGCACAAAGTCTAGGCTGCTCTAAAAAATGTGCACCACCCAAAACTAGCTATGAATTACATCACTCCAGAAACCCTATCCAAATAGGTCTACATTAAAGAAATCTTCTAAGACAATGACAGCATTATATGTAAACGAATGCATTAAAAATGTTGATGTTACAGTCTTCAAAATTACTGCCTTCAGCATTTTCCCCCTTTCGAAAACCCAAACACTTACAAAAAAAAATCAGATTGTTTGCTAAAATGAGGAACTTCATTTTGGCGGGCTTCTGTTCGCTTTACAATTTGGCAAAAGCAGAGACAGCTGAGGGAAGAAGAATCTGAGTTCCAGTGGACAAATCCACACACTGCAGTCTCTTCTCTGCCTGCTCTCTTACACATTCTGTCCATCTCCCACTCAGTATCACAGCAGCGTCTTCACAGAATGGCAGGAAACACGCACTGAGTGGTCAGGGAAGGAGATGATGTCAGCAACCACGAACAATAAAAGGTGTAAAGGTGCTTCCTTCCTTAAACTGTTCCAGAAGTGCAAAATAGGAACCAAAACTCTTCACTTCCTTCTCTGAACAGAAATTTTTGAATCTGTTCTGCTGCAATACTTCAGACGGAGGACCCTTTGAACAAATCACCCAAGGGGCAAGAAGGAAAATCAAAATGGAGGAATGTAAATGTTTAATTTATAAATAAGGAAACAACTAGGAAAGAAAAGCCAATGTGTTTGGTGGTGATGTAAGCTCTTTGTTTTTTTTAAAAAGTATCTATCAGTATATTAAATTAAATACAGTCACTGCTGTTTCCCACCCCATGCCCTGTTTTGATTTAACTACATGTATATCAACTGCTGCCTCTCACTTTGCATGGGTAGAAATTTAATAAAAAATGTTTTGTTTTAAAAGATAAACATAAGAGTCTTTTTTCTACTGTTTTCTTTTAGACATGCAAAAAAACAACCACCACAACAAAACCCTACATGTGCATTGACGGCGGAAGATAATGTTTCATGCATATTAAAAGAGGAATTGCAATATGATGTAACAAACATGGGCAAGTTTAGCTAACATTCTTCGGGAGAAGCTTTACAGTACTGAGATTTTGCTTTATGTGGCTATGAATTGCAGCAAGAATTGTCCATTTTAACATGCAAAACTGGCTGTAAAACAGACTGTGATAAGGATGCTGACCATGGTTAGTATAAAGATTGACATGGCATTCATTTACATTGTAACACACATTTACATTTCCAATAAGAAGGAATTGGATAGCCCAAACCCAATTCAATAGGACATAAACTTTACTAAGTCTATAAATCAGTGTCTTGTAGGATAAATCAGGCTGAGAGAGCACAGAGTTGCCAAGGCCAAAGTTTCCCTGCTGATTATTAGTCTTAAATGGAAATGACCCTAGTTCCATTCTCTAAACATGGCACAAAGAGTAAGTGCTTTATAGACAAGTCTGGTGTGCTTCTGTTGGAGAAAACACTGAGCCGATGAATGTACAGGCCAATGCATACAGCCATCATCAAATTAATTTTCCCTGGCATACTGCACATATATCTTAAACCTAAATATGGCTCTTTAAAAATACCTCTTCATACACTTTGGTTATAATATTCAGATAGAACAGTGAAGGAATATGCAGTTAAAACATCTGGAATTTACACCCTGCCATAATCTTAGAGATTTTAAAAAATAAAATGATGTATTGAGGAGCGTATGCCACTGCAGACATTCAATGGTCTCAAGTGCAAAAGGTTACTTCAAAATTATGTTGGAAATGTAAACAAGAAGGAACTTCTATCATGCTTAGTGGACATTTAAAGAAAAAAGCAGGAAGTTTTCAATTCAAAATGATACAAAAGATTTTAAAGTTTAATATGCTTTAAGAGGCTTTTCTCTGGGCAATGATTTAAAAACAATTAGGAAAGAGTCAGGGAACTTTGTTTTTTATATGGTAACTACAGAAAGATTGTTATATGCCCAGAGGTGGAAAGAGGCAACATTGCCTACAATGGAGGAATGAATGATAAAGATGATGGGACTTGCAAAGTGGACAAATTAACATCTTTGATTAGAGAAAATGTATGGTTCACTGGAAACCCTCTCTAGACTTCTTGTGTGGAACAGGAAAAGATGAATTTATGACTTACGATCTTGATAGTTCAAAAAAGATCTTAGAAAAAATGAAACTCATGATATAACCAGAGTAAGAGATAAATTTATATTATGATATAAAGAAAATCGGAAGCTAGTTCTTTATACTTTCTTTTTTCTTTTTTTATACTTTGTTTTCTGCATTTATGACTTTGTCATTTTTTCCTGTTTTTTCTTTCCCTATTCTTTATATAACTTTCTTAATTTTTAGCTTTCTTTATAAAAAAGATATTTTTATGTTTTTATTAAAAAAAAATAAAACAGCTTCATTATACAGTTATACACTAGATGTCATTACCGCTGCACTATAACACAGAGACAGCATGCTCACTATAAGGAGAGATATAATTTGAACAGAGAGCCATTACTATGAAAAAGAAAGAGGCTCCGGATCTTTATAAGATTCCAACATCTGTCCCAAACATTTCAGTGCAAAACCTGAACACAAGCTACATTTACATATTTGCATGATACGACTAGACAGCCACATTAAAATATGGAGAAAGAACTCGTTTTAAGATAACATACGCTTACAACAGAAAGTTTGCCATGGATGTTCTACAAGAATATATAGCAGTAATAGTTAACCTTTTCCGGACCGAGTACCCAAAGTGTGCCTGAACCCCCAAAATTCAATGTGTGTGAGCCTCCCGCACACACCCTGCCTCCCGTGCATGCAAGTTTCCCCGCCGCATGTGCCCTACCCCTGCACATCACACACACCCCACACACACCCCGCCCCCACGCAAGCACAGCTGAGACCCGATGACCAGCTGGCTGGCGGGAGGCACACGTGTGCGTGAGCAGAGCTAAACTGGGGTGACGGCTCATGTGCCCACAGAGAAGGCGCTGCATGTCACCTGTGGCATGTGTGCCATATGTTTGCCATCACAGTATATAGCTTAGGCTAAGAACTGCATAATTGACTCAGCCTTCCATCCTTTCAAAGGTAGGTTAAATGAGGACCTGGTTTGTGGGGGCAATAAGCTGACTTTGTATAAAATATACAAAAGTATGAAGACTATTGCTTAATGCA
>JANHZT010008989.1:141506-152825 GCA_032468215.1 Stegonotus admiraltiensis | reverse complement strand
GTTGGGGCCAATATGCTAACTCTGTAAACCACTTAGAGAGGGGCTGTAAGGCGGTATATAAGTCTATTGCTATTTGCACCTGAGAAAGAAGTCACTGAATCCTACTGGATTTATTAACTAGTCAACCTGGATGATAAGGTAAATAAAGTTTATCTATATTATTCTTCCAAGAAATTTAAACTGAAAAGAGTAATTTACAAGCACATGAATATTGATTTAGAACACTAATAAGCAACATATATTTAAAAAAATATGGCTTATAAATGTCCAATATTACCAAGGGGGAGCAAGCAGTTAAAAACGTATCAGTAGCTGCAACTTTTAACTGCATATTTCCACTTCAATTAAGGAAGGAACAATTGAAAGAAGAAATCATCTTTATTATGGTAGGTGCTGATATTATACTGTGTCTTTTGTCTGATTTTCAAAGATCAGTGCTCAAAACATAAAGGCAGTACCCAGATCTAATCATACGTCTTTGCTTTTCTGAACAGCCTCTTGTAACTCAGCACAGGGTTTCCTTTATTGTTATATTTATCTATTATTTCCCATCATTAGCACTGTAGACTAAATAGAGACTTTTAAATCTCTCCTGAATACAGCTGCTGAATTTTAGTTCAATTTATACTTTGTGTACTATAAACTGCTGTATATGGAGCTTTGAACCTTATTGTTATTATCTTTCCAGTGCGAAAGATAAAATTTTGAACAGTTAATTTTTCCAAATGCCCTGTTTTCCTTTGACTTGTTAAATACTACAGAGAAACATAGTGCTGGAATGGGAATTTAGGTCACTGAGTCCCATTCTACAAATTGAAGCATTGCTGAGAGATAACTATCTATTATCAGCATAAATATATTTTAAAAAATACCACCATTCTTCTGAGTAACTGGACTATCAAAATGCTTATTGTTCTAACATTCCATTGGAAACTGACTTCAAATCTGTTGTTCTATATACTTCAGTGATAGAAAATGTACCACAATCACTTTCTTTCAGATATTTGAGACTTACTCTCATATCCCCAAAAGTGTTTTTTCAAGGGTAAATGAGCTTTATTTTTCCTTGGGACAATCATGACCTGGATGACTGAGAATCTTCATAGACATTACTCTCATATTCCTCTTCAGGTTTTTCTCATGCCTAAAGGAACCCACTTCTTTCAATTTTTCTTCATCTTAGTTTCTAGCTTCTGAGGATCTTCACTTCTAATCTATTCTGAGGAGGTCCTAATTTAATCCAAACTTTAAAATCAGCAGTGAAGATTGTTGCCCATAATCATATACCTTTTTCTTTAATCTAATCACTCTATTACCTGCAAAGCAAAAGCACACCTACTCATAAACCTGGCCATAAAATTTCCCTTTATCTAGTCAATTCAATCAAATTTCAACCATGTGATTAATGCATTAAAAAAGGTATTTTTTTTATTATGGCTCTTTCTGTGATGTGTTGTTGCCACTTGTTTCCCCTACATGACTTTTAATTTCTATGATATTGTACAAAGTCTCCCAGAGTGAGTGTGTGTATAAACATATTCAGACTGGTAGGCATACATTAATTCAAAATATTTAGAATTGCTTCAAATTCCTCTTTCTAGATGTATCACTTTAGCAATTAGCAAATTTAGGAAATAAAGTTATTTTTATAGGATGCTAGTGTTACCAATATTGCAGTCAATGAAGATACAACTATCTACATTGAGTAGTATTTCAATATAATATGCACACATATCTTTTAAATGTCTTCAATATTTTTGAAAAAAACACATAGTAATTTTTGTCCTGATAACTGAATAATCCAGTCTTTAAATTAATCACAGCCAACCCTAAAGTAGAACAGTATTTTTTGAAAAAAAAACTCTCTAAAAATAGAGATAAAATTCTTTAAATATATTTAATTTATGTAAATGTATATAGCAACTACTTTAAATTCAGTCGAGTCACTAAGCTCATTAAAACAGTCTTTGATTTTGGGAATTAATGGAGCTTTCCTCTGTTGAAGAATTAATTTTTTAGTTATCGAAAACACCAAAAAAAATCAACTCCTATGAAAAAGGGGCAATTCACTAGTCATAAGTTTTATCATTAAGCATAAGAATAATAGGATTCTGGTTGACATTAAACTGTAACACAAAATCTGTTGTTCAGTATGCATGCATTGTACTTTTACATTTGATGTTCAAAAATTATTTTTCTTTTCTTCTTTTTTTAAAGGCCATGAGTTTTCCTAACAGTTCATCTCAGGGGCAAACTGCATACATACATACAAACACACACACACATAACACAATCATATATACACAGACCCACACAAAGACATTTTAATGAAAGCATAACAGTAGTAATTTCTACTTTGAGGATGAAGGTTCGTTCTCTTGTGCTTTGGTTTCCAAACGTTTAGTTACCAGGCTAGGTAACATCTTCAGTGGCGTTTAGAGGATGTCAGTGTCAGTGTTCTTCTGTGTATAAGTGCTTCACTGACACTGACATTCCTAAATTCCGTTGAAGTTGCTACCTACCCTGGTAATCAAACATTTGGAAACCAACCTACAAGCTTGGAGAATGAATCTTCACCCTCATCCTACACCTGAGCTACAGATATTCGCCACTATTGCAAATTTCTGCTTTGCTGTTCTTGCCTTCAAAAACAGGCCCAGGTCTTGCGTATCATAGGTGCTTTAATCAAGCTATCTACAGCTTAAACTCTGTTTCCAAATATTGCCAGTCTAGTGTTTCTGTCAAAAAAAGGTAGGGGTGTGTGTGTGTGTGTGTGTGAGAGAGAGAGAGAGAGAGAGAGAGAGAGAGAGACAGAGACAGAGACAGAGACAGAGACAGAGACAGAGACAGAGACAGAGACAGAGACAGACAGAGACAGACAGACAGAGAGAAGACAGTCAGCAGTTCCTTCCTTCCTTCCTTCCTTCCTTCCTTCCATCCATCCATCCATCCATCCATCCCTTCCTGTTTTTCTGTTTACTACACAGAGGGTCCAAAAGCATATATACAGTAGCTATACCACTACCATCTCACTGTCATTAAACAAGTTCAAAAACATCATCAAAAGATACAGTAAGAATTAAAACATCTGGGGAGTACAGTGGAAAATAGAAGGTCTTTTTGTCAGGAAAAGTTTGCTGAAAAATAGGCAAATTTCAAGCTCTTACCTGTTGGAATACTGAAAAAAACACAATTCCAAAATAGAAAATAGAGTCAGCAAATTTTATTTGCATATAGCTACGTTTGCATCTATATGTGTATTCTCTCCCCCACCTCACCCTGGTGTGTGAGGGGGGGCACACAAAGAGGATGAATTGTGAATTATAAAAAGAATTCAAGTTAAGGCCCAATACAAAGGGGTCATAAGGATCCACCTAGCGATAGAGCTGACCGAGTAACTTTCAGACTCATGTCTCCCAACACATCCTACCTCACAAGAATGATCTTCTGAGGAAATTAGACCCTAATGTACACTACCTGCAAAAGGATCTTTTGATTAAATCTGCTAGTTATGGTGCAAAAAGAGATTATCAAACTGAAGAAACTCTTCAGAACAGAAAATAAAATAAAGACCAAATAATTTTTAAGAAGCTTGAAAGAAGAAAACAGAACTATTAAAACCAATGACTAGAATAACCCAACCTGGATAGTTGCAGTTTTTCAGATAAGTTGTCTCCTGTTTAGGAGAATGTCGAAGATAAAAGCAGCACCTTAAAATGAGTCAAGAATCAAGCAATTATAGTCCATATGCAAAGTGCTAGAGAGACACCTGATGGGAATTAAAATCCAGCGCTGGGAAGTACAATCCAACACTTTAGGAGACCATTGGGTTGGGTAAGGTGGACCTACTTCTTCATGCTGCATTCTGCCCCAGCTTTTAAGAATCACCCAAGGTGGCCCCAGAGACAGCACATTTCTGTTATCTAGTTTGGCAGTCATAAAGGCATGCATTACAAAAGCAAGATGTGTTTTCTCTAGATAAGCTAAAAAAAAGGAGGCATTTACTTATTAAATCTGTACTGCCTTTTAAAAAGGGTCCCCAAAGCCTTGGCCAAAAAAGAAAAGAAAAGAAAAGAAAAGAAAAGAAAAGAAAAGAAAAGAAAAGAAAAAGAAAGAAAGAAAGAAAGAAAGAAAGAAAGAAAAGAAAAGAAAAGAAAGAAAAGCTTCTATTAAGAGATATTTTGTGGATTCTCAGTAAGACTCAATTTAACTGTTAGTGGTATGCAGTCTACTTGCCAATTAAATTATATATGGATTGAAGTTTTAATTCCATATTGTCACTGAAGGAGGAATAGACTATAGGATTTTATCCACCCTCCCATTATACCCTGGCAATATGGCAATAAAAAAGCAGCTCAAAAATATTCTATGAAACTGAAAGCCCCCTAATATATTTTAAACACATTTGGCTGAGTCCATTATTAATGAGACTGCCTTCACCTCAATCTCTTGCAGAAGCAGAAGTATCATAGACCACAGCACTTCCTTCAGTATTCTGGAACTATTTTGGTTCATCAGAGCCATCCGACAAAAGGACAACAGTTATCTTAATGCATATGACTGTAATGCAAAGGACATTTAAGAAATCAGGAGGGCATGGCAGAGCTACAAAGAAAAAGATACTTCTTTTTATATCAGATTCATTTCTGTAATACCACCATAATGGTTAAATAATAGCAGAAAAGATGTTTCCAATAATACGAGGTCTAGTCAATGATGTTTCTATAGTTTTGTAAGTATATGTTTTCTGCTTGCATTTTGCAATAGTTTTTTAGTCAGAGGTACAGGAACCATGAAGCTGTGAAAGTGCCAGATAATTCCAAGGAACCCATCCATTTTCAACCGTCATTAGATGTACTTTTTACAAGTTGACAGGTTTTTCATAAGCATTTCTTTTTTAAAAATATGGAATGTTTAAATTGTTGTAAAGTCTATATTATTCGGTTTTATATTTTAATGGCTTTAGACAACATTGAATTTTACCATACCCTACTTGAAGATCTCTTGGAGATACAGAATGGTATAAAATGGATTAAATAAGATGATCACGGATTCCATCAATAATATTGTCAAGCTAAGCCGAGGAATGACGAATGACATATAACAATTCAGCCAGAGTTTTTTGCTTATACATAATAGACAGAATCTTGCCAGGCTAAGCTGTTAGTATCCTCAGTCTAATACATATACCCTCAGAAAGTTTAGGGAGTGGCTATCCTTACTCTCTACCTTTTTCTCTTATGCAATTCTGAGCTGGGCTGCCTCTTATCGCTCCCTGCCTTCTCTGGAATGTGTTCCCTCCTTCCCAGAAAACTGCTGCTTCACAGTAGTCCATCACACCAGCTCCCACTCCGTGGGCATAATCTCCCATAAATATTTAGCCATTAAATGAGGAGCTGGCTAGGGGTGCTATTATTTACAAAAAAGCATTCTGTACAATTTATTTTTTACAGCATATATTCTATAAAAAAATTATACATACTCTTTCCTTCAGAACCTTTTCCCTTCCCCGAGACCTATTTAACATCTTAATCCAGTAATAGGAAGTGCCATTAAAATATCAGTTATTTTAATCCTTGTATGTGTAGTAGAAAATTGAGAGTTGATTCAGTGATTAAGAAAGTTGATACAAAAAAGTATCTATACAAAACTTTAATCTGACCACTAATCTAATCATTTCAAAGGTTCTTGATTCAAATGTTTTTTGATATTATATTCTGAAGTGTATAATCAGAAGTCTACTCTCCCCTTGATTTTAAGCTATATAATTTAAAGAAAATATTTTTTTATGCAGAACAGCTGAATGTTCTAACATCTTCTTCAAAAACTTCACCGTATTTAGTGACAAGAGAGCAGATTGTGTGCATCTGCTGAAGATGAAACAGGTGATAACAAAGAAATACACATGGACAGTTTGGCACAGCTATCATAAAAGAATTAAAAATAGAGCTGGTTAACATTTTAAATTCAGTAGCACATTATATAAACAATACCTTAGTCGACGATACATTCACACAAAGGTCTCTCATATATAATTTCCCTATTTCTTTAAGGAAAAGAAATATTTACTAGCAAATTAGTTTTTAGCCCTTCTGCCACTTTTCACTGAAAGATCAACAACACTAAAAATGAAGGTCATGAGGTATAACTAAAGGACAGACTGGTCTATATCTCTAGTCCTGTACATAACAAAGCACCTTTTGGAGATTGAATCTAAAACTTTGCAGTCCTACTAAATAAAAGTAATTCAACAGTTTTATGTTCAAAATGCTTGCAAATATTTTTCCCCCTTGGGTTACAAATAAAACCAAAGTCAAAGTTTTGCAGTGTGGTAGCTTGCCTGCAACAGCTGCAGTGAAAGGAGAACGTTACAACTGGTGATTAAGATCCATTTCTCACTAATCATAACCTTGCAACAAGGTTACTGAATGGGAGTAGAGGAAGGACAGATGGGAATAATTCACTCAGCACATGGGTTTTTGTAAGGAAGGAAGACTAGAATTCCCGTTTAAAAATGTATTTCATTTGAAAGGATGGGGTTTTTCTTTCAGATAGTAACTTTGTGAATTCAGGATTAGAACTGAAATGTCTCAGGCTGAATAATAATTTATTCTCTGTCATTCCTTTTGCTTATTGGATGAAATAATCTATAGACAAAGGAAAGTAGAAATTATTATCAGAGATATCACATAAGACTTCACTAAGTAGAGAAAGAACCAACAAGGTGCCCACAATCAGAGTTTCAATGCTAGCTATTCTCTTTGTCTATAGAAGGCATTCCATACAGTAGCCAAAATGAAAGTATTATCACAACTGTAAAATATCTGGATTTATTTTTTATTTGTTTTGGTTTTTTCAAGATGTTGCTGGTTAGGCCACCATTTTTAAGTCTTTCAATACAAATCATTCAAGGAAATTATTCCATTTCCAAGAATCAGATTCTATGATGTAATATATAAAAACAGATATATATATATACTCTGTGTGTGTGTGTGTGTGTATATATATATATACATACATATATATACATACATATATATATATATATATACACACATACACACACACACACACACACACACACAAACCCGAACAACCAAAGACCTATATACCTACATAGTTATATATCTACTATAACATGGTGCTCTAAGGTCCAAAAGTGTCCATGATTTCTGATTTAAATCACAACAGCAAAATTACAATTAGGGCCCTGAAAGGCTCCTGTTATTATAAACAGAAAAAAAAAAGAAACTATGAATATTCCCTAAAATGAAGAATGTGGCCCCATTGACACATAAAGACAGATCCATTTTCTCATCCACAATTGTCTTTCTTTACACAAGTAGGTAAAATTAATCAAGAAGCACCGGCTTGTTTTGATACGTGAACAAAGTTGTTTTACTGAGAACAAAATTTGTGTGGAGAACAGAATAAAATGAATAAGTTAACTAGCACAATACACTATTCGGTCACAGTAAATCAGAACGAAGCAAAAAAAAAAAGGATGAATTATAAAGACAAACAAATGATAAACAGAACAAATTCACTCCACTGTTAATTTCTATTTGATTGCCCCAATATAGAGTAGGGTGGGGGAAGTTAGAGCAGATAAAGTTCCTTCTTTAATACGATATTTTCTGAATCCTCCCATTCAATCCTAAACTCTTATATGCTGCTTTAGGGATATGATTAAGCATCCATCTGAAAAAAATTATAGTATGGTATATTGGCCAAATCTTTCTCTGGAAACCACCTGGATTTCTTCCCAAGTACAAAAGAGTACTCTTCTTTGTCTGCTGCTGTGATCTGTATTTTCCACATCCACTTTAATTCTTAACATCTTCATTTGTACATTGCTTAAAAAAAAAAGACGTCCATCCCACATTTGGTATTCCAAATGCCTGCATCTCATTACATTCTATTACCTAGCAACTCCAAGAGATAAAGTTATAGGCATTTTGGGTCATGCAGCCAGCAAGAAGCCCTGCTTTATCTCACTGACACTGCATATCCTTATGATCCTGCTTCAGAACAGGAGAGAGTGACAGAAAGATAACAAAAGCAACAGCAACAGGATATGGATTTGCTAAGTTAAGTCTACTTGAAATGCCTGCCATAGGCAACCACCCGAGATGCACTTTCATCCCCATGTGAATGAATACCGGTAAAAAGTAGTGTTCTTCTCCACAACACTAAATTTAAGCAGCCTTTAGCAGCGCAAATGAGAATTTAAAGAAAACTTCAGCAAATATGCAAACTTTACCATTCAAAAATGAACTACTGTAAATTTACTGCTTACTTAAGTGTGAGCCCCACTAAAAGCCCTGTGACATACTTCCGTGGGAAAAAAAAAAATATATATATATATATATATATGACTGCACTAAGAATGAGACAAAGCTACAACTAGTGCTGACAAGAAAAGAAACAACTAGAACAGAGAAGTTTATCAATTTATATAAACTCATTTTAAAAGTCCACAAGTTGTGAAGTCATACGGACAATAAAGTATACATTTGGTCACATACATATGCATAAATACTGCAGCACTTATATAAAAAGTTGTTTCTAATTCTACTGAGTATAGAAACAATTGTGTTCCTACTTTTTAAAAAAATCAAAGGTAATCCTTTACAAGTGATTCCAAGTGAAAAAGGGTTTTAGGTAAGCATCTGACAAGAATGAAAGTATGCTCAATATTCTAATGAACATATACAAATTCACCAGTTCAATCAACACATAAATATTGTCCCAGAAACGGAACAAGAGATTCTACTTATCTAGTCACAATTGTTCTTCACTGAGCATATTAAAATCTAGCACCCAGTAAATGAAAAATAAAAACAAAAAATGGGTTAAAGCTTTTTTTTTCTTCCAAGCACCTATGTAATATTCAAGCCACTTTTAGCATTTCATTCCAAGCAACTGTGAATACATAAATGCTGGTACATTATTTGTATTTAAGGGTTCCATTCCGGCAGTGACTTCAATGTGGATGACAATTCTAAGTACTGACCGTGGTATATAGGAATTGCACCTTTAATTGAAGTGTTGGTTAGCCACAGCAAAATGTAGTTGAGCAATATATATACAGTTGTTAAAATTGCAACAATTTCTCATTCAGGTTCAGGTCAATATTAGAAATTTAACTGCTATGTGTATGTTGCTTGTCTAGCTGACTGGTCCCGCCAAAGAATTCTACTAGAATTATTATAGGGCTTTATTCCTTATCCTCAGATGGCAGTAACTTCCTACGATTAATTTACTTTCTCTGCAGCTGCAGTTTGCTCCATATATACAGTAAGAATAATCAACCTAAAACCCTGAGGGTCTACGTGGCCCCTCAAGTCCTCCTTTTGGGGCCTGGCAGTCACCACTTGCCATGGCTTCTGAAAATATACAGCACAGTTTCACAGGGTTTTTTTTTTTTGAGGTAGTTAATAAATGAGCGTTTTATTTTCCAAAGTGGAATACTGTAACGGTTTAGTGAAACAAGAACAAAAAATAGGAGCAATGTTCATTCTTTTAATCTCACATCAATAACACATTCAGCAAATGTACACTCTGCTGTCTTGGAAAAATAATAAAAGTCTTATTTTGTCATTTAACATTTAGCAGAATTTGTTTTTTCTAAATTTTCTTATTCCACAGAGATGCTTCTTCAATCTTATCATTGCAAACTAAGCTTGGCATTCTTTGACATTAGCTGCAGGATTCCGCTATCACCAATTTCAATTTTTTTCACTTTGATATCATGTGATAAGAATAATGGCAACAGTTATGATAACAATTATAGTTAGTGTGATCCTACCTACCTATTCCCTTAGAAATCTTATTGTGCACAAGTGCAGTAACTCCAAGCGTAAGATGATAGCGTTTTTTGTAATATGGACTAAGCTGATGTTGAAATATATATTTAGTAATGGGCACAGCTGCCTAGCCCTGAAGCTGGCTCAGTAATTTTGTACTGTCGTTGTTGACTGTAGCAGAAATCCAAAAAGATTAAAAAGACCTCCAAAGGATGCAACTTCCTAAATTACTATACAGATCCCTTTCATATGTATTACAATACAATGGATCCAGTGGATTTGTGAATACAAGCTAAATATGCTGATACCAACTTTTTGAACATTCATAGTGCGGGCAACACTAAAATCTAAATATCACCACTTCAGATGCTCATGAATTTACAGGAAGTATATAGCGTGTATGAATATATTTGAGTATGTCAAGAGGCCAGTGTGGACAAGTAGAAAGAACTATACCCATTGCAGCGTGTCCCTAATTAAAAATAAGGGTTGGTTTTTTTAAAAAAATCATGAATAAACAATGCATTTGATCTCAGAAGATACTAACTTGGTCATAAACTAAATTATTCTATGATTCAATGTTATGTGCTGAAGTCTCTATCTCATAATTTACATCTCATCTTTTTCATTATGACACAGCCCGTGAGGGGAAAATAAGTGTTTGTTTTTCCTTAACTATACTACCATTTTTTTTGTGAAATGTTTAAACCGCAGCAATAATTAACCTTACAGCTATGGTTTAAGAATTAAGACAACATTCATCAACCATAGTTTAGTTCAAAACAAACTTCTTTCTCTAAGCCACAGATAAACCTAACCATAGTTAGTCTTGAGTCAGACATAACAATAAACTGGAACTAGCTAAAAGCACAGGGAAAACTTCTATTTTTTTGCCTTACAGCTGGACTAAAGGACGAGAGATGGTAGTGATTGAAAACACACTACATGTCAGTCCTGGAACATGTAAAAGGAGCAGCTGAGTGCCTTGGTCAGCATTATATTGGCATCTGTTATTCCATGTGCAAACTGTACCAAATGGGATACTTACTACACTTCCTGATGCATTAAGAAGGCTCAATGCTTAAAAAAAGGCTCATTTAGAGAGCCTGGTTGAGAAATCAAATCAGTTGTACCTTAGAGATGAAAACTGCCAAGAGACAACCCAATTCCCCTTTCAGCCCCACCTTGTTATTATGGAGGAAAAGAAGGTTAGAGCATTATGTATATTGGCTGGACCTATAAAAAATAACGGTGTGATCATTCTCTCTACCATGTTTCCCTGAAAATAAGACCCTGACTTATATTTTTTTGACCATGGAATAAGCGCTTGGCCTTATTTTCGGGGACGTCTTATTATTTTGTGGTGCATGGAGCAAGACGAGGATCCTCTTGCCATCTTACCTGATTTCCAGCTGTCTCCCTAACCCTAACCAGAGGAAATGGTGGGGACCAACTGCACATATGATTAAATATTTTCAGGGAGGGCTTATTTTTTTGGGGGGGAGGGCTT
>JANHZT010008989.1:125109-141440 GCA_032468215.1 Stegonotus admiraltiensis | reverse complement strand
ACTGCACATATGGTTAAATATTTTCAGGGAGGGCTTATTTTTTTGGGGGGGAGGGCTTATTTTGGGGGGATGGTTTATTTTCAGGGGAGGGCTTATTTTTTGTGGTAACACGGTAGCAAATTAACAATATTTTTTAAAAAGGATTATAAAGACACAGACAACTGAAGGAAGACTGTAAACTAAAAGCCAAATGAGAAAACTGGGATACAAATATAATAATGGAATAAATGATTATTATATACAGTATCTTATTTGTCAGTGCTAAAGGCATTTCTTAAGTAAGCCATTTTAAAGTGGCAGAAATTAAGTCCAAAATGGAAAGTCCGAAAGCTACAAACTGTGAAGCATGTAGATTGCCATTCAAAATAAAAATGAAAAGTACAAAGTTGTTTAATCTGGTATCCACTACAAATTAAAAGATTGCAACACTGTTCTTGGTTTTTTTAACTGAAAATTCCTGTCTTAAGAAAAATACACAAATAACAACATAATCCTTGTTTACATATTACAAATCATCATGTGTAAGGTTTAATCAGATTTAAGGAAAAAATATGGGCTCAGTTTAGGTCTATATTCACTGAAGCTTTCCTAGTTGCATATTTCACTGCAAGCTAAATTGTCCCGTTTTCACCTAATGATTAGTATCTCCCAGTAAAGCGCTGGATTAAATGGTCCTCAATTACTATACTTTTACTTTTAATAACAGTATTCATAGTCTGGTATCACTAGGCTATAAAATGCGTTTTAAAGAAAATATTTGCTTTTTCGTATATTAATGAAATACTCTTTCAGATTAATTACTAAATAGAATATCATGTTACAATACTTCATTAATGTTCGTATTATTATGATATATACTCACACATAATTCATTTTAGGTAAAGTTTACTAGTTTCATGTTTTGTCAGTGGCAAGAATACTTATTCTAGAATTTAAACATGAAAGTTGACAGAAACTGATTAACCATACTAACTTTCCTCCCTCTGGTCTCCTGGCCTTTAAAAAAAAATAAAAATAAAAATGAATATATAAAGCAGAGAATATAAATAGAACAAGTAGCAAGCAGTAAATAGAATATAGAGATGTAGTATAAGAATAAGAAAGTATAAGAAAGTATAAGAAAACACAGATATACATACACACAGCTATATAAGAGACAGTATGTAAAATATAGAATAAATCAAAGGGAAGAACAATTAATTTAGAATTACTTCAGTTTCAAAGTTCTTGGCTACAATAAACAAAACTTTCACAATAGTTGAATTCCAGACATGTCCCTGTCCCTTGTTAAACCTGGAAGTTTAACAGCTAGATCCTTCCCTTCATCACACCTGCCATCTATCTTTCTTTTACTTTCTTTATATGTTTTATTGAATTTACTCTAATCTCTTATATGATCATTGTAAGCTGTCCATAGTTGTTGAGATTTGGGCAGCATACAAGTTTAATAAATTATTGTATTGTAATCCTACCAAGTAGTTGACTTATTTTATAGTGATTAATTTTATAATAGCATTTTATAACAGTAGTAGTTATTTTGCACTAAATTTTCTGGTTGCCTTCAGAAAGCCAATCTTTCTGATTTTCTGCTTTCTACTGTCTACCAGTAGGATACAATTAACAGTACAGAAATCCAAAATGAGTATACATACCACCTAAAACATCAGAATTTCACAAAGATAAAACAAAAACAAGTAGAACTACCTAAAGGTCAGATTCAGTGAAACAGTTTAGATTAGCCCTGTCCAAGGCCCTTTTTTCCTCAGAAAATAGTTACATGTCACCAGTTGTGATATACAACCATATATCACAACTGTATCACAACTGTATATCACAACTGCACTCTATACACTGTAGAACAAAATCCGTGCTTTTAATCATTGCTGTAATCTGCTTTGCAATTACTAACATTCCACTGTCTCAGACTATCTAACTGAAGAAAGCATTCATATATTGTTTATCTGTTAAAAGGTGCTATTACCTACAGATTGTCTTATCTGTGAAAACTGTTTCTCTACATTTTATGGGTAAGCAATTAGTCCTCTCAGTTCTTTGTGATAAGTATTCTAACCCCTATGCCCACCCCTATACCTTTTAACAGGTATTGATTATTTAAAAGAGAGCACCGCAGTTTAATCCGGGCAATAGTTGCATATACAAGTGACATTCATCCTGCTTTGTTTATGGATTCAATTACAAATAACACTTGGTTGAGTTTGCATCTCTGATATAAACGTATTAAAAGCCAGATTAAAAATATACTCCAGATAGATAACTAGGCTAATATAT
Organism: Stegonotus admiraltiensis; assembly: GCA_032468215.1. Lineage (NCBI taxonomy): Eukaryota > Metazoa > Chordata > Lepidosauria > Squamata > Colubridae > Stegonotus > Stegonotus admiraltiensis. The sequence continues at coordinate 139,151 of JANHZT010008989.1, read as the reverse complement.
AATTTTAACACTGCAAATGTAAAGGCTCAAGAGACAGATCAAATTCAATACATTTTCTTTAGTTAACTAAAATGCAGTGCAACCATTTCACCTACAATTTTTCTTCTGATCAACTTTTGAACCTGCTGAAACTTACTATTTTTGGATGCTTTCATAGTTAGATCTAAACCCATTACCAACTGCCTTCCTGTTCTAAGATAAAAATATAAAACAGATCTTTAAAACAATATTTTTCAAAAAGTCCTTTAAAAAATAAAGGAAACCAGCTAACTTGGAAAAAGAAAAGTTTACAGGTTTAAAGAAGGATGATGCATGTTTTTCTTTTCTGCTTCATTTTTCCATTTCAAATTACCAAAGATCTGAATATACTCATAACTTGTTGGGTTCAGCTTTAATGTTGGTGTGTGGGTGTATAGGTTTATACGTATATAACCTAATATAGAAAAAAAAAACCCTTGAAGGACATTTTAAAAAGAGAAACTATAAACAGGAAAATTAAGCTTCCCTCTCTGATTTTTCTTTCTGCTCTTAATTTCTCCTTCTGTAGGCATTTTGATTCATTTTTAAAAGTTAAAAACAGGGAGTGTTGAAAGCATTGGAAAAAAATCATTTCAAGTCCATCAAGTTCACTGTTCATTCTTTTAGAATATCTACATAACAAAGAATTTTTAAGATCATATACTTAAGCACCACTGTATTCTTCATTTACCCAATATAATTCTGGCACTGCTTATAGATCAAATTCTGTGAAGAATACTAGAAGGCAGAAGACTGACATGTCCAGAATGCTGTGTGACTACTATACTGCCTTGCTGCAATAGGCAATTAAGAAACTATTCAGCTATTTTTCCCCAATTTAGACTCTAACTGTATTCTTGGAGCTGCAGGCAATACTTGGTATGTAGCTGTTCCCTTTGAAGCTTATAATAAAGTATCTTCACTCACCAGGCAAGACATTGGCCATCCAGAACAGGAAGCATTATATGCTTCCTGTTTGGGATAGTACTTTAGCGGGACAACAAAAACTTCCTGTCTCTACTGTGTTTCAATGCGATCTTGTATCCAATTTCTAGGTTCATTCTTCCACTCATTGTATTTCACAGATCATTTTGTGGAACTCTCAGGTAGCTGCCAATGACTCAGCCTTGACCATATGGCTGGATTCACATGGTCCATTAAGGCAGACCAATTATTGGCAAAATTTATAAATCCTAAACTATGATTTACAAAGTACAACTGGCGTGCATAAGTGCACCAGCATGCCTATCAGTCCTGTCCTAATATTCCTTTTTACTCTTACTCTTTTCATGTATTCAAATTATGTTTATACTTTTATCTGTTATCTTATATATGCTTGACAAATAAAATAAATAAAATAAAAAATATTAAGCCTAAACCTATATTATGGCTTAGTATGATCTGAGAATATGTGATCATGTAAACAATGATCATTCTTATTTCTAATAATAAGCATTTCATTATACCTACAAATTTATTAAACATGCATTAGTCTGGCCCTTGGCAAACCAATGAAATGCAATTATATATATATATATATGGTCTGGTTTTCTAGAGTTCTAGGTGTTTTAATTTCAGCTATAGAACTCTATGATATAAAGGAATTGCATATTTCACCCACAATGCACAATCGTCTCCCCCGTAAAAAATAAAAAGCTTTAAATGATTTCTATTCGCACATGTTTAATGCAAACACCTAAATTCATGTCTTTGTTTAATGAAAAGTTCATAGCTTTAAGAGTTGCCTTCCAATTTCCAGGAAAAAGAAAAGTATGTCAGGTCACAGGAACATGTTTAACACATTTGTTCTTTGCTTTCAGGACTGGAGGAGGACAGATTGTAATATATTCTGAAATATTTCCATCATGAATATACTTAACTAACTATTAGGGAACTGCAACACAGCCATACTAGGAAACTCTTGGAAACTCATGGCCATCAATGTCAGCTATATTCTGCTAGTATGATAAATGACTCTGAAAGATTTTCTCTGAAATATACTCATCTGTGCTCTCCTTCCAACTCTTACTAGAAAAACCATAACATTTCTGGTAGCAAGCAGAGAACATAATATCTTGCTTATGCTTTTATTATTATATATGCCCTCTTTGTGTCATGTGCCTATTTAGTTTTTAATTTAATTTAATCTAGTTTTAAATATCTATTCTGTATATTCTGCATATTTTTAGAAATTTTAATCCAATTGCCGTTTGATTGAATACATTGTCAGAGTTGTATAGAACAACTCTTTTAAATCCCATGGGCTTTAATGAAAATACAAACAACATCAATTTATATAAAATTGTACCCAAACTTTCTGTGTCATTTGAACAATAAGTGGTATGTTTTCTCAGCAGTACCTTAATTTATTAGATTCCTATGCTAAAGCTTAATTTAATCGTGACGGTTATAAGCAAGTTACGTTTTCATTCCAAATGGAATAAAAAATGGCATATTTTAGAATTGTATCTTACTAATGTAAGCTTAGCAGATAATTATATGGCAGAGTTTTAGATTAAAGACCACTTGATACTTTTGTTCCAAAAATAAATTTCAGTACAGGTCATTAAGAACTGTAAACAAAGCATTATGTGTTGTGGTTTTAGAGTATATGAACAAACTTGAGGCTATGAATTCTAAAAGAAATTTCTGATATTTATCCAACTTTCAGTTGAATAATTTTACAAATTCTAGATAGATGAAAAAATAGTTTTATTATCATCCAGATTTTCAGGCCATAAACCACTTTGATGCAGAGGTTAAAGCATCAGTTTAGAAACTGGGAGACCATGAGTTCTAGTCCTGCCTTAGGTACAAAGCCAGTGACCTTGAGCCAGTCACATTCTCTCAGCCCTAGGAAGCAGGCAATGGAGAACCACTTTTGAAAACCTTGCTAAGAAAACTTTAGGGACCTATTCAGGCACTCTCAAGAATTAAACACAACTGAATGGAAGAAAAAAAAATAACATGCTAGTGTACTGAAAAGACACAATGCATTTATTATATCATTAATATGCTACATAATTAATGTATTTTAGGCTATTGACTGATATCTATAAAGTTCTCCAAAGGTTAACATTGATAAGTGATTTTTCCATTGCTACATAACTAATTTAGGAAGTTATACTTTTGCTCAGCAAACCATTGGAGGATACAAGAATTGAAAACTAAAATATTTTGCTCAGTGGCTCATCTGTATTAAAAATGATGGCTACCAGAAATGTTTACAAATTTAAGATATAATCTCTTCTATATAATTAAAATATTGCATATCAATACTATTTTTTAAAGTGTATGTTTTTACGTATTGAAAACTTAAGCCAATTTCAAGAATGTTATAGCAAGCTTTTATATTTCATTCTTGATTATTTATAGCAAATCTCTTTAATTATATTTAATCTTTAGCAGCAACCATACATTTTTATTTGACCTATATAATAACATTTGATAAAGTCCATATATAGTATATCAAAGATAATAAAATGTTACTTTCACAAGACTTTCCTTTTATATTGTTATGAAATGCCTGCAGTATGTGAAATGGACTGTTACAGGCTTGTGTATTATTATCACGCTCAAACTAAGAAGGTAATTTTTTCAGCGTCATTTCTCACACTTATGCATCCAATCTAGTTATATCATAATGATTTGATTTATGTTGACTGACATCTAATCTACCCTATCATTTCAAAATGAATTCTACTAGATTTGGGACAGTTTACTTTCAAATAAACATACATAGGAATCTAGCACTAACATATTTCTCTGTGGACTGACCGGCATCTCTACTCTATATATGTTTAGATTATATCCTGCTGAGTTCAATGGGACTTATTTCCAGGCAATGTGTTTAGTACCACAGTGCATAAATACAAATCACCTTATAGATAGACCACAATCTATACTGTGAATCTTGTAAATATTAAATTGGAGGGGGGGCAGAGTGAATGAACACAAAATATCACAAATATGAAACATTTGTAATTAAACTAATATAATTAATTTGGAATATTTTTGCAATTTAAAATCCTTAAAATTAATAGAAAATGTTACAAGTACAGTATTGGTTTTATCACAGGCAATCAGAAACAATATGTATGTTTGACTCGCTGATGTTACAGTAGGCAAAACCACCGTGCATTTTAAAAACAGTATTTTGTTTTTTAAAAGTGAGAAATATTGGACAATTAATCAGCAAAAAGCAACTCAAAGCTTTCAAATGTTGTAATAAAAAAAATGCCAATTAACTTTCCAGATACAGTATACAAACACAACTGGATACTCTATCCAAAACAGTTTGTCAAAAGTTCCTGGAAATAAAACAGATTGAAGGCAATACATTTTCTGATACATTAACAATTTAATTGAATAATTGTAAATCTGAAATAATGTATTCAGCAGCAATGCCAATGATTTCAGTAGAAATTTCCTGAAAATGTTTGGGTGTGCTATGCTTCAGTCCTGCATTGTTGTATATACGTTTAAAAAAAAAGACCATACTTTTGGAACAATCTTATAGTACTGGGGCATGTGTCAGTTCACCAGGTACTGTGGTATCACAAAATAGAACTTTCCAAGGTTTTATAATCACTGCACAGTGTTTTAAAACATTGTAACTATATATGCTGCATTCTGAATGACTACATCTTTCCCAAAACACATATTCTGACTGGAAACCTGAGCTTCCTATATTTCCAATAGTGTCCTAACAATGATTAAGCGAAGTATGATACTCCTTATCTAATAAATAACCAATTGAAAATGAAGTGTGCCTTGCCACGCAGCAGCAATCAGCTTTTATCTCTGTCCAATCAAGTTGACATCTGAACTGCCTAATCCTCCTTTTGTAAGGCACATAAGACTTTGTTGTCACTGTTGGTTTTGTGAATTGTCTATATAATCTGCTCTGATTTCCTAAAGATGACAGATCCTAACAAACAGCCTTGCTTTGCTGCACTGCAGTCAATGCAACAGTTGAGATTAAGGTACAGATGAAGATACTAAGATTTAATCACACCTGTCCACAACTACCATACTGCCTGACACCTTTCAGAAGATTAACTTAAACCAGTTCAGAACCATAAACCAATCATTATACTCTTAAAAATAAAGAAATATGCTTGGAAATATACACACTTTACTTACAACTTTTTCACTCTGTTAATCTATAGTTCATAGGCCTTCTTTATATATATTATAAATGAAAAATTATAGCAACAGCTGTTTAACACATAATTTAATATAGGTTTTAACACTATTACACTAAACTATCCCAATCTATGTTTGTTTGTTTTTAAAGTGACTAAGTGGCATAATTGAAAAGTTGGTCTATGTCCAACAGGTTTAAATCTTAACATTTTTAATGTAAGCATTCTTTCTGGTATTTAATATGAAAACATGATGCTCTGAAAACAATAACAAATAAATAAAAAAATCCTGAGATAGTCAGGGAAGGCAGTAAAAGTGCCATTGCCTAGTTTGTTAAACACTTAAAATGACTGATCCATAGTTTCTTACTTTGAAGGCAATATTGCTTACAAAATATTTAAAATCTAATCTTATGTTAAGAAATATATTTTTCAGAGTTCTATAGATCTTAGTATCTATGTGATGTAGACTGTGGCTTTATTTTTCATCAGTATCATAAAGAGAACATATAAGAGCTAAGCAAGCTTGCAGTTCAGCCATGCTAACTGTTTAAAGTTTATTTCTATTTACTCACCTAATAATTGTGTATTTTATAATGTGAGACAAAAATAGTTTTATTCCCTTAAGTATGTATACTTAATTAAAGTATATAGTTGTTTGTATATTTGCATAATATTAATGAAGTCTGTTATTATCTTGGTATTAGATGACAAAAACTATATATTTTAATTATTAATACTAGTAGTACATCATTATTTACAACTGTATTTTAAATAAATATCTTTCAATACAGTGTTTTATTGCATATGTAAATTATTCTATAAAGGACAATTCAGACATGTAACTTTAAATAATGTAGTCTAATAATAGGTCATATAGTTTTTGTGCCATTTTAGTGCGTCCTAATAGGGTATTACTCAGCTCCGAATCTGGAATATTCCACTATTGTATTTCTAATTTATATGCAGTTATATATCACCTGTTACACAGATGTGACTTTAATAATTTAGCATACTTTAAAAAAAAATCTAAGGAAGTGTAATCAGCTGGCAGTCTACACTGTTCAAAGCACTGTTCGTAACAACCCCAAAGATACTTGTTTCTGATAATGAGCTTCATTTCATAAGCCTTCACTCATTTATATGACTGTCATGCAAGGAGTTCTCTGAAACTTAACTCATAAAATGGCTTGCATGTTTCAAAACTAATATTTGAACATAGAAGAGCAATTTATTCTGTATAAGAAGTAAAACAAAGTAAAACATATCTGCAATAATACTGACAGAACTTATCAAATCCTCACGATTTTAGGCAGTGTTCCTAATAGCACTAAATAATCTTTGTCACATTGAAATGAATGCAATAGCTATTTAAGAATAATAGGAATTGCCTTAACACTTTCTAAATATGTGAATTTTATTGCTTATAACTTCTGACAGTATAAAAAATACAGTACTTTTATTATTTTGATACTGAGCTACAGCTCATCAAAGCTTGGTAATGAAAATCCATTAATATTAAATGATGTTCCCAGACTATCTGATACAATGCTGAATATATGTTAAAAGCTTAAATTGAAAACAAAAATCAAATGAGACTGGTTATACCTGAACACTGCTCTTTAAAACAGAATTATTAGTTCACAGGTACTCTGCCTCTGCTATGCCTTATAGCTTAGTATTATTATATTTCTTGTAGGTATCTATGTTATGCAATCACTAATGAATGCAATTTAAAGTAATATAGACTTCAAATATACAGCTAGGACAATTGGCTCTTAGAACATATTTATATACTGTACTAAAACTACACAGGAACTGATACCATTTAAAGACAATTGCTTTTATAATTCACTAAAAGACATTTCTTCTCAAGCCAAGAATCTTTAGTCCACCTCTGAAAGACTGGCAGATTGCCCTTGTGCTGCTTGCTTATCCAACAGTAGCAGATAAAAAGTACATGCCATAAGTATCTTATTTAAAGTCCAATCTGTGCTACTTAAAGATGTGACTGCACAACATTTGCAAGTAATATCAATATTAAAGCACAAAGTTCTATTATTCTAAAATATTTTAATAAACAGAATATTAAAAGCAATTTCTTCTAATTGCCAAGTCTGTTAGGAAGCCACTAGATCCTATGAAGAAACTCTAACTACTTTATATTTTTACAATGAAAGAGTATTCTCTATAGACTTCTCTTGTTCTTTCATACTCATCTTCAGCCTGAAGTTTTAATTAATAGAAAAAAAAAAACCCAGGCTGCCAAAGTGCAATGCAACCTCGCTCAACTTACAGCTAAAGTTAGAAAGACAGCAAAAGTGGAACATTGCTTGCTTTTCCATTCAAATATTCTAATTTCCTCCATTTCATAAGAAAGCTTATAAAGGCAAACATGTGGTGGGAGAGATGCTGTGATGAAAACCAAAGCATGAAAAGAAAGTGATGTACTGCACACACATAGAAGTTTAAAAGGGCATTTGCTCTTATGTCAGGTTATTTCTTCACTGCACTGTTTGATAATTCATGGGGCAAGTACTCCAAGGTCATAAGCATTTGGTGAAATGTTAAAAGACAAACAACCCTATCTCACTTCACAATACCAAAATACACCAATGACCTGAACTAACTTCATGAAACTTTAAACACTCAAGCAGATGGAGGGAAAAGAGGAAGAAATCCTCAGCAATTTACCTAGGTGACTTAAGAGTGCCAACATTTCCTTAAAACCATCTACTGCTGGGTGACTCTACCATCTCCAGGACACCTGACTTTACTGCCATACATGTCACAGTGACTATCATTAGACATCCAGCAGTGTCAACACAGCCTGACTTCTAAATGGAATTGCACGTGTACTTACATCGCAAACGTTTGGATGATCGGGCGAGTCCTTAAGAGATCTTTTTTCCTCTTCTTGAGAAACAAGAGAGAGAAAGAGAAGTGATTGAACAGAGTAGGGGGGAGGAGGAGGAGAAGGAGGAGGAGGAAGAGGAGGAGAAGGAACGGGGGAAAAAGCTTTTAATTCTTCCAGCCTTGTAAGATGTTCCCCACCTGGTCCAACACGCAGCCTCGTTTAACCACACATGCACACGGGCGCGCGCGCACACACGACCGCGCGCGCATACACACACAACCTTGAAAATCAATCCAATGAACCGCCAGGAGCTCTGTGGTGGAGCTGGCGGCGGCGGCGGCGGCGGTGGTGGTGTGTGTCCCTAAGCGTGCAGCAGGCGCAAGTGCCCGTGCTGCTGGTCGGATTAAAAGTAAGCGGACTCGTCCTGAGAGCGTCCAGGAAGGAAGTGACAGGAGGCGAATGGGGAAAGCACAGCTCACGGGCTTTGTAACATCACGGATCGCAGGAAGGAGGGGAGGGGGGAGAGAAGAGAGGCAGGGAAGGGAGGATTCAAAAACTCCACGCCCGGTGAGGCTTCTCTTCCTTCTGCCTTCCCTCCTCTCCTCCTCCTCCTCCTCCTCTTTTTTTTCCTCCCTCTTTTCTCTCTCTCTCTCTCTCTCTCTCCCACAATCCCAAACGAAGGACTCTCTCTTGCTGAGCTGGAGAAAGAATCAGTTTCACTCTTGAAAAAAGGGGGCGGGATCACATCCCGAAAGCGTTTTAATAAAACAAACAGAGCGCAGAGAGCGACCAGCGCAGAGCAGAGCAGAGGCGGTGGCAAAGATCCCTCTCTCTCTCTTCCCACCCCCCGTCTTTCCCTCTCTCTTTCCGCCTTCCGTGCCCCTCTCTAGTCTCAACGAGATTGATAAATTACTCCACTACCCTACTTTAATTATGTATATGGTATGCAGAATAAATCACCCAACATCAGGCACCTCAATCAAGCACTTTTTAAATGATAATTGCATCTGGGCTGAATCAATCTTGCCATGCCTGACATTTTGCTAATTTTAGTTTTTTACCGCCAGGGGTGGGGAGAGCGAAGGGAGGGCTGGTTAGCGGTTTAGGAGAGTTGGCGAAACGACATATGCCTTGAAGCAACCCTAATGACAATCCGGTATTATTACACGCACTCATAGGGATCGCGGCAATAAGGCGGGGAATCACATCGCTCGCTCTCTCCTTCCTACCCCCCTTTCTCCATGGGAGAGACGGTGGGAGCCTTTTAAAAAAAAATTGGGCTGGGGGAGAGAGGGCGAGGTTGCTGCCGGAACCAGGCTAAGTAGGTCTTCTTGACCAGAAACCCGATGCGGGGGAGAGGCGGGGGGATTGCTTAAGAGAAAGGGAGCCCGCGTTCCTCCAGCGGCGATCTTTTCAGAAAGGCTCTTCAGATGCTCGCCAGAGATCGGGGCGAAGAAGGGCTTTTGCTCAAGCCTTGGTCATTTTGGGCAACTCGTTTTGCGCGAGCCTCATTGTTTCTTTCCGCTTCAGCTCAATGTAGTAGTAGTCGCGAAATCTACGGACCGATCCGAAAGCGGCGGTGCGAGAGCCAAGCGGCGCGGTCCGTTCGGGACGGCCTGCGAGCCAACTCCTCCGGCAGAAGCGGACTGCGGGTCGGTGGAGGGTGGGGAAGGGGAAAATGGGGAGCCTGCGCCGTTCTCGGCGGGGAAACGGACGGAGTCCGTCGACTTCCACTAGGGAGGTTGGGTCAGCGCTATCGGGCCAACTTTCGAGGCACTTTGGAAACATCCCCCCACCCCCCGGAATCTGACAGCGATGAGATACAAGACAAGCAGCGGGTGCGGCTCCCCCTCCTTTTTTTTTTTTTTTTAATCACGGCGGTTGACATTTCCTTTCTCCTCCCTTTTTGCCTCCATCTCTTTTCTGCACCTTTCCTAAGGCTCTGGGTCTGCAAATCGGCTCCTTTTTTAGTTCTTGTCCGGCTTCCGCCTCGAAAGCGCGAGGCTGTCAGCCCTCGCTCCGAGGCTAAACTTTTGAAGGCGAGGATGGAGAGAAGAAAGTCAGATAAAGGCAGCTGCCCAGCTCGGCAAGGACACAGTAGCACTCTAGCTAAAATTACTGACCCTTTCTTTTTCCTGCCTGATCCCTGACTTTTAGGCGCTCTTTTGCGCGGGTATGCTTTTGCTGGGAAGAGTGCACTTATCCTCCGTATAAACGCTTTACTTCCAGAAAGTCTGCCCTGCCAACTCACCGCTTCAGCATCCCGCGGGAGTAGTCCAAAAAGCGAGAGTAGCCTTCGCTTCGTCACCGCAGGCTGCAATCCTACACGCGCCTTTCCTTGGAAGTACTCTAAAGCCCCCTTTAGATTGACACGAAGTGACCTTCCAGAAAAGGGATGGTCCTCGGGCCCTAATCCATTAAACTTTACAAGTTTTCAGTTATGTTTTGGGATTGTTTTTGTTTTTGTGAACATTTGCGGCTTGCCATTTATACACCCATGGGAATAGGTGGGGGATCAATACATAAAAGATTATTGTTTCACTTAATACAAAGACAATAATTTTAAGGATGATGCCATCCATTACAAACGGATGTTCTTCTTTTATTATCACTCACAGCAACGATGTTACTGTATCCTGGAACTTTGTCTTTCTTCAGAACTGTTGGGCAAAATGTAAATCACCAACATGGGGGTCAAGCAAAATAGGGGACTAGTGAACAAAACCCCAATCACTTTGCACAGTATCTAGGAACATTTTCTTCTTTACTCTCACTCTTTTGTTTGCAGCTTAACCTTTCTCCTTAAGAATTTGGATGTATTTTCACTGTGTTATGAGGCATTTCAGTTAGTCCTACAATCTTTCAATTGTTAAAATTAAGATATTGACCTAATATGGATTCTAGAATGGCCAACATGACTACCTTGGCTTTTAGTATAATCCTACTTTCTCTTTCGTTCCTTTTTCTTCAGATATCAATGCACCCTTCTGCACAATTCTTTTGCAACTTTGGGGAGAAATAAAGTAGTTGTAATAAAATATTCCAGGGCCAGGGTAAAGCAATTCCATTTTTTAAAAATGCACAATATCTGAGAGGAAAGGTAGGAATTGTTTAAAAAGGAGAATGGAAGCAAGGCTATTCTTCATCAGTTAAATGTGGGGATTCTCATATAAGTGGAAAAATGATTCTGTGCTGTTAAAACACTGGAAATTTCTCAACCCAGCTGCAGAAAGCTCTGACATTTCATTTGTGTTGAAGCCAAGTAAAGCATATTCGTTTTCCTGATGCATTTCATGAACTAATGAAATTTTCTACCAGTTGAAGTAATCTGGACATAGTACAATTGCAGAGCACAGGACATGGCGGTTCGTCCAGAATTAAGAAAGGGTTACTTTGCCCATTTATAAATTCAATAAAATCAATATTGCTTAATCATTTCTTTTGGATGACTGGCTTATGGAAATTGAAAGTTTTTATGATCTTGGAATGATTCACTATCTTATAAGTTAAACTTCTCTGATAAACTTCATTAGTACTAAGTTCTTCACCAGGACTACATAAATACAATACATTCAAGTACCATTGAAGTAAATTCTGTACTACATTCTTTAAGTCAGATTTCTAAAGCTTTGTATAGCTTTAGATGGCACTATAGATAATATAAGGGAGAATTAAATTAAGCCTTTAGAGGAACCAATGGATGAGTGGAAATCTCTGAAGATCAATCCTTTGTTTTATGATTATGATTTCAAGTACTCTTTTCCTGCAACATTTTTAAAAAATTTTCATCCTATACTGTCTTTTTGTGTCATGAAGCATGGCGTGTCCACAGGATAGGATCATAGAAGTCAAGCTAACAGTTGCAATTGTGCAGCCAATGCTGTCATCATTCCTACTATGATGACACTCCTACTATCAAGGAGCTTTGTTATATCATTATGCAGTAATGCAGACCTTTGGTGGGTGTCTTGTGTTCAGATTCAGTGCACTGCTCCACAATTCAGATGGAATGGGTGATGTCTCAGTTATTCTGTCTTAGAAAGCAGGAGAGCTAGTCCTGCCTTAGGCATTAAACCACAGGTGGCTCTGAGTTAGTCTCTTTCTTTTAGCCTAAGGATAGAGGTAATCCAAAAATATTGCCATAAAAACTATTTTGGACTTGTCCATGTAAGACCAAGAATCAAGACTAAATTGAATGTACCAAAGAAAAAAGTGACTATATCCTAAGTATATTTAAATATAAATATTTATATGTTTTAAACATTGTTCATTTTGTTTTTCCTTTATATATTTATTTGTATTTTTATTCTTACCCTTATTTTCCATTTTGAAAAATTAAAATGGATACAGACAGATATGTGACCTTCCAGAATTGAGGTGACAGAGATGAAACAAGTACAGAATCATTTATATTATTTAAATTGAAAAAGATTTTTGTCCTTTTGACAGTGTACCTCAGAAAACAAAATCAGAGTAGAGCAATAAATTAAGAAGACATTTACATATTTTATTCATTATGGGGTGGACTTGTCATTCTATTATTTCCACAGTCAGACCACAGTTTCCTGCTGGCAAAGATATAACACATGAAAAGAGATCCTAAAATTATTTCAATAATTGATTGGCATTTTCAGAAGTTTTTACTGAAAATTTGTATTTTAAGTTTATTTGCACATTAAGAACAGTTAAACAGTGATTAAAACAATGGAGAAATCTAGGAGCATCTGAAACCATAGGATCACATAGCATCATCACTACAGTTCTGGCCTAAGAATAATGGCTATGAACTCTTATATGCACAAGTGCTGCGATCTACATCAACCAAAAAGATCCCACTCAATGAATCCCAATAAGATGTGGTACATTGCCTTTTGAAAAGTATTGTGTTTTACATGAACTAGATTTGATCTGAAATGACTGTTTACACATGGAAGTAGTAATATATGTCTCACACATGGAATATTGTAAGAATTGATCAATGCATACATGCTTATAAACATGCCTTAACCACATTTCTTCAGCCATGGAAAATTTAATAGAGCATGCCTAGATATTTGCAATCAGAATGAAGCTCCATTGTTTTTAGTGGGGCTTATTTTTGTACCAGTTTTCATTTTTAACTATGCTCTTAAATCTCTTCTGTTTTGATTCATAGATCTTAAAATCTCCTAAAAGTTGTTGACTCATACCTATTATTTTCTCCCATCAACCTGACAATAGACCTTAAAACAGATGACTGTAGTTTGATTAGAGAATGCATATTGTAAGAAAACAGAGAAATTCCTTTTGAAGTAAATTGTTCAGAAATTACAAAAAAGGAAGGAAATATCTTTTTCCTTTTCTAGAGCACAAACTATCCATGAAGATGCCTTCAGAGAGATAATCTATTAATACAGCAAAATAGAGACCTGATCCATGAGTCTACTTTAAATGGCATTAATGTACTTTTCAATAAATAAGCCACATTTGTCTTATTTTAGTGGTGTGTTAGCCTTTTTTGACGTAGGCCAGGTCAGTAGTCCTTGTAGGACTCCACAAGGACTACTGAAACTCTATTGTTGCATATAATATAATATATGATATAATAACAGAATTTTAAAAGCTTGATTAGAGTATATCTCTCTCTATTCTCATACCAAAGAAAATCAAGGCAGGAAAATCTTGAGTTTCCTTCTTATTCTTTCCTCCCTTTCAGGACTGAGCTGCTATTGACAGTACCGGTATGTAATGACCATTGCATTCCTTCTTCAAGAACTTCTCCATAATCCTCTTCAAGATGCCACAATTTTAGTAGTATATAATGTTAGATCACATAGCATATATACTGTAGACCTTGTAGAGATCATGTAAATATACATGATCTCTACAAGGTGGGCTAAAATAAATAAAATTTAGAAGCTGGCTTTCATATGGTGCAGCAGACTAATGCACTGTTAAGTAACACATTACTGCAAGTTCAAATCTCACCAGGCTCAAGGTTGACTCAGCCTTCCATCCTTTCGAGGTAGGTAAAATGAGGA
>JANHZT010008989.1:96558-107005 GCA_032468215.1 Stegonotus admiraltiensis | reverse complement strand
AATAGAATAGAATAGAATAGAATAGAATAGAATAGAATAGAATAGAATAGAATTCTTTATTGCCCAAGTGTGATTGGGCACAAGGAATTTGTCTTGGTGCATACGTTCTCGGATGTTCTGAAGAGCCCTCCATCCTGGAAAACTCCAGGCTGTAGTGTGATGTGTTTCTGTTTGTTATGATAATATATTTATTATACTTCCTAAGAAAATTTTAGGCAGTGCAATTGCTATTACTGCTCTTATGCAGGGCTATAGATATTCAATAAAGTAACATCCAAAAGAGAAAAAAGAGACAGAATACAATAAAGGCAAACAGATAAGTAGCTAACAGAAAGACGTCACACAAAACATATATCCAATGAACAACAATCTTAAATAGGAAGGTCTTCATTTATACAGAAGGTTTTTGTTTCTGTTTTTTGAGGGGGAATGATTAAATATGTTGAATGTACAAACAAATGTATATGTTTCTTCTACTGAAAATGTATATGTTTCTTCTCCCTTCTCCCTATATTTATAACAATATCAAGGTTGATGAATTTCAACAAATAACGATGATGTAAGAAATGTAAATATGCAGTAGTAAGCCAGCTCTGAGTTGGCAAAAACATTGAGTTGTTAGGTAATATCTTGTACTCTTTGTAGGCTAGAGGTAATTTGTTTCCCAATTATGAAACAAATTGATTTTCTTAAGGCAATTTTGTGGTTTTTGCAAAGAAAGTGAATGTTTGGAGTACGTGAACATGCAGGTCTGCAAGTTTAGTTTAGATATTCCAGGCCAATTTTCAAATGTCTCTTCTCAAGGAAAAACAAGACTATTTGAAATCAATCAAGATAAGCCATTTATATATCTTTGCTTAAACTGAATCCTTAAACGGATGTGTCCAGTTGTGCTCTATTATACTGCATAAACCATGGCTTCTTATGTTAAAAGCAAAATTAAGTTTTTAGAGTGGATTATTTTGTGCCCCAGAAATTCCTAGATTTAATAAATATAATATTGCTACAATGGGAAGAGGAAACATAGTGTTCATTGAAGATTATAGTATTGTAAATGGCCATTAAATGTACACTGAAAGCCAGAAGAGTTTGAGATGAAGAAAAAACCCAGAGAGGAACAGCATACAGTGCCTTGAGAAAGCAAATAGCTAATTGTTGGAAGATATATACATAAAAAAGATATAACACATTACAATATTTTAGTACACATTTTCTTATACTATATTATATTAAACAGTTATTCTGAAATTCATACTGAAAGGGAATATAAAGTAACAAACCTACCTCCCAATCACATAGATGTAGCCAATGTCTGAGCGTTATATCAACAAACAAAATAAGAAAGAAAAGATATAATTATTAACACTTTGAGAAGGCTGATTCAGCTACATAGCACAGGAAATTGCTATTGTTCACAACCATTTTGAGACATATTTCAGAGAAAGACCTTTTAGGCTTTGCCTACAAAACCTCTTAACTGCACCATGACCATTTAATTCAGGGAAACGTAACAATTTCCATTGAACCTAAACAATGTCTATTCTAGTTGCCAAAGTGAAATGAAATGGGCATTTATTTGCTATATACACACATGCATTTACTACAATTCAAGGTGATTTTAGTTATTGGGAAAGTTATTGAGTCACAGGTCCAAACTGTAAAAGTATAATTTATAGGCTTTAGGTCCAATAGTTATTTTAAAAAATAAATACACACTTACTAATAATAACTAGTATGAATATGTATAATGAATATGTATGAATATATGTTTAATCAACTAGAGAGGTGTATAGGTAGGACCTTCTGGAATGATAATTTAATTCCATCCCAGAATGACAGCTCCCTTTCTATTAGGAAGAACTAGAAGCTTTTGGTTTTGGGATAAGGAAGATGTTTTAGTAGGATCGTGAACCCTATTCTTGAGTAATGCACCTTTATTTATTTATTAGATTTTTATCCGTCCTTTGTTACTTTAGATCCTCTTATACTGAGAATACTCCTCTGGAAGAATGCATAGTGATTTGTTTACCTAATATAAACTTGGAGATTGTGTTCCATTTAGATAAACTGCTAGATAGGGTTGTGGAGGATATATGGTTCACACTGATACCAACACTATTAGAGAACAGGAATCCTGGAAAACACGATTTAAATTTCTAAGAAAGAGATGAAAGTCCAGGATGCCAAAGACATATTTTCAGAAATGATTCCTGTTCTTTAGATCAACAGTGCTAAGGGATCTCAGAGATCTCAATATGTGAAAGAGATAGTGATTGACATAGAGGAGATGAAAAATGTGTTGAGAAACATAGAGTCCACTTGGAACCAGGTTGTTGGTTCATAATATGAATCCACTTGGAATCAGGCTGTTGGTTCATAATTTGAAAAAGATGGCAAAATGGTTTTTAAACTGAATTCTAGAAGAAAGCTGATAGATGCCAGCAGCATCCAATTTGGAAGAGTGCATGTACTTCAAGATATAGGGTATAGACCAATGTTCAGAACAAGTTAATGGATGCTTATGTCAATCAGAAAACAATACAAAAACACGTAAAAGAGAATCATGCCAACAGTATTTGAAAAACATTATGTTGCATTGGTTTTGTGTGCAATGTTAGACATTTCCAAACCAAGATGGAAAAATTAAACACTTGATATAACATAAAAGGGTGAAATGGAGAAAACCATTGGGATACAGTCATTCTTAGTGGCAAACTTGATAGAAAGGCAATGGGTGAGGTGATAATCTTTATATCAAGGAAGGAGAAATCTAAAATACCAGAAACCGCATGACATCAGATTCCTCGGAAAGACCCTGGGGCACGCATTTCAACCATTTTGAGCCTTGGTTGCACAGCTGACTACGTGCTGTTAAAGTAGCACCAGCTGCCTGCAATTACTGCAAGTTCAAATCTCACCAGGCTCAAGGTTGACTCAGCCTTCCATCGTTTCGAGGTAGGTAAAATGAGGATCCAGATTGTGGGGGCAATAAGCTGACGTATAAAAAAGAACACCGCTTGGAGGTGGTGGTGGCAAAGCCCTACTAAGCATACTAAAAGTATGAAGGCTATTGCTTAACACATTGTAAGCTGCCCTGAGTCTCCGGAGAAGGGCGGCCTATAAATCGAACCAATAAATAATAAATAAATAATTTTTTCTTTGGTTTCCACCCATAGGTTCCCCATAGGACCAGGTGGCAGGGGCAGATGGTAGCATCTCCATCATGATGCCATTACAGAAAGAATGTGACTTAATGTGGTCATATCAGACATGATGCAAATGACATAATCACATCTTTTGTGTTGAGGAAATAATGACACACTTACCATTCCATAATATAATGGCTTGTAATGGACATTTGTGCTCCTACCTTATAATTTTTAACATCTGCTTGGTAAAAAGAACTTGGAAGCGTGCTTATAATTTTGTGCATTTTATGGGTCCTAATAAAAGCTATTGTCAAATCATTGATTCTGGAATTATTGACACAAGACAATTATTAATAATCATTTCAACCATTATGAGCATTATGGAGCACTGCTTTACATTATGTTTCAGTGTTATTTTCTGCTTTGTTCAAATTTGACTTTAGTATCTCCTTGCCTGTTTAGACTGTTCAGCTTGCCAAGAGTTATATTATAAAACTGAATATTTTTAGGTTAAAGAACTAGGTGTAAAACAAAAATGATTAATTAGCAACTTTTAACAAAGTTTTTTTAAATTGAAGCCAAAAATTGGTTTACAGTACTGGCAAAATATATGACTGTATGGTTCCCTCAATATTAAATATAGGAAATCTGAAAGACTAATTTTGAGTAAGTAGTTGCATGAGTAAAAAAGAAATTCCTTTCTTGTTCTCAGTAGTATATCCATATGTTACATTTTATCCATTAAAACAAATTCCTAAATTAATCCTAGGGCTCTCCAAAATTCAAGGATGGTAATAATTAAGAACTGGTTGCAACTTCCAGTTGTGTGCATCATGAAGGAAAAAGACACAGTTCCTTGCAATGAGAGTTCCCAAGAGTAGGTCTGTGATCATGGGAAGCTGTCTTACACCCTCATGATCAAAAGAGAAGAAGGCCACTTCTGACAGTTCTCCTTCTCTCTTTTTTCCTTCATCTGAGACCAATGGAAAAAATGCCTTGAAGGGCTGACAACACTAAGCATACGATCCAGGTGAAATCCTTAATTCCTATTTGTTAGGGTGGGAGGGAGTAAGAAACATGTTGCTCTGCTCCTGAATCACTTGCCAATGGCTAGGCTGTTGTAGGGAGAACTTTGCTAGTGGTGAATTTTTCCTTTTGCCATTCCATTGGTTGTTTGCTATGCCTAGGGTGTCAGAAAGAGCCAAGGTAGGGTGAGTGCAGCAGTAGGTTTCACATTATGTTACTACTGGTTCGCCACATGTGTGCATGCTCACTTTGTGGGCACATGCGCCCAGTTTGCACACCACCTGCCTTCTGCGCATGTGCCAGGCCTTCCATGCATGCACTTTGCTCATGTGCACACCTTCTGCACATGCACCCACCTCAAAAACTTGCCTAAATAGATAGAGCCAGGGCAGGTGGGCAGGTCCACCCACAATTTCTGCTACCGGTTCGGGTGAACCCGTCTGAACAGGCTGAATACCAACTCTGGGTGAGTGAGAATGAGAACAGCTATGTTGATAAAGGTGATCCAGTTGGCGCGGTATAATTAGACTTTCAAAAAGACTCTTGAGCAAGCTTTTTTGTAGATTAAGAGGATGAGCTCTCTTGCAGATAGATAACTATCTAAAGATAAAATCAGAGGATAGATACAACTTTAGAAGTGGGAGTACTCGCATTGTGATGGCTTTTTAAAAAAATCTCTCAGCTTTCTCTGTATAACTAAAACAGAGGCAATGGCTATAACATGTGAAAGTATAGAAGACAGAAATAAAAGAAAACAGTATTTTAGAAATAAAAGCATTTCTTTCTCTCTTTTTGTCTGCCAATAGAAGTATGCCTCTTTAAAGGAGATTGTTTTAAAAAAGAAAACTAATATACAGTATTGGTTTTAGATTTTTATTTATTGATTCAGATTCTGTGGATATTCCACTTTAAATATATAGTTTAAACATATTATTTTCAGGATCATCTGTTATGTTAATGTAGTATATGTATACTGGAGGACGAGAGTTTGTCCCAAGCAAATGATACACTGAGATCTGAGATCCCAGATTATTCCTTAAACCCGCTTCAGTGAAAGGGTATGCATAGGGACGCACCAAATGAACATGTAAATTTAGTTCCATATGATGTATTTTCTTTACTTCCTCCATTTATCCATGGAGTTCAATGGGGGAAAGATTAATTATTCATGTATGCCTCTCTGCTGGACATATGAACTTTGGATCCAGTAAAGTTAAGGCTGCCACAGCCCTCATCCTTCTTCTGTGGAGATTTTTCTCTATTGAAAGCCATAAAATCTTACCCGGAGTGGTAAATTTACAGAAAATAGTTTTTACAAATATAAATATGGCTTCTGGTGTAGATTGCTTCCCTTCCCCATTGACAGAATTCCTCAGTAAAGATATGGCAAAATATCACTTCCATTCTAAACTCTAGATAATTGTGTAAAACATTAGGATTGTTTTGAGACTCTAAAAAATATAAGTCTGACGTGGTTGCACAGAAACTCTTATTTGCATATTCTGATGTTTTTTAGTGGCATGGCTGCTTGTCAGGGCCATCTTGTCATAGTGATTTAATGATAGATTAAGTAATTTTTTTGATGATCTAAGATACCACTTTCCTTCTTGTAATCATGATCTACTCTAATTAGTGGTTTAGAGTACATCACACCACTCAGTCTCTGTGCTATAATATTTTGTGATGCGAGTCAATGAATTTTTCACGGACTCCACATTTCTCTGTGGACAACTGCATTCTTCTCTTTGATTTAGTTCATGCTGGTAATTGACCTTCAATAGTATAATTGAACCATGCATGCATGTACAACCTCTCTCCAGCATAATTATGAAAAATCAACACTGAGCACATTTGTTCACTAACATGAGTACAGCATAATATTACCCCAAATGCACGACAAATTCTCCATACAGAAATTCCATTAATCAATCTTCTAAAGTCTCAGTATGCATTGTGGAGAAAAGGAGAGAGAAGGGAAGGAAGCTGGGAGGTTGCTGCCTATTTTCACAGTCTAATAAAGTCTCTAACCCAAGAGTTGGTAATGTTTTTTCATCTACAACTTTATCTTCATTTTCCCCAGCTTCTGGAGCTTGATAGCATCTACAGGTATTAGCAGACCTGACAGATAAAAAATGTAAGCCTTGTTTTCAGTCTTTGGAAATGGGAAGGGCTAAAGTAAAACAATAACATAACAGTAACACACTTATTTTGCATTTTTAGAAATCTGTTGTGAAATTTTGGCAGGCTGTTGTTGAATGTTGGCACTGTCATCTTGGGAAATCCTGGGTCTTATATAAAAGAGGCTGGAAAGTTGCATATGGTTCACACACCATTGCTTGCTCACACAGACCATCAGTCACAAGGATTGCTTCTAGGATAACTTGTAAAACCTTTCCAGTTCAGGATCAAATTGAGCATTCAACTTCTTCAAGGAACATCTGAATTCAATCAGCTGCCGCTGTTTAGCTAAGCAAAATATTGGGCTTTTCCTATTTACTGTACCTCAGATTCAATACAGCATGGCTTCTTGCAGTATTTTGGTAATATAGGACTCCCAAGGTGGCAAATCCATGGTGACTGGAAAAAAACCTGGAATATCAGTAGAACTTCCATGTAGTGAGGACTTCACAGAGTTTCAACAGAGATGCCTTTTAGAAGCTTTCTGTTCTGCTCATACATCAGCATTTCTGCAGGTCAATCAATCAGTCAATCAATTTATCTACAGTCCAGGATCAAACACAGGTGATAGACAATTGAATCATAAAGGTAATATGGTCTGGTATTTGTATTTATCTGACTGCTCTTGCAAGGAACAGTTAGTTTTGGTTTGTTGTTTAATGAGTTGTGATTCTCAGATTCACAAGGAAGGCTCTTTAGGCATGTTGCTTTCACTGGCCTGTGAAGAAATGGCAACATGCAGTTCATCATCACCAAATTTAATGGGAGTATTTTAACCATTTCTACTTATTTTACAAATTAATCTACTAACTGGTATAATTGTATAATTATGATTGTATAATTTCATTCATAGTATGGAAATCAGATTCAAGTCCCAATTTGATCATGGAGTTTGCTGGGTGACCAATCACACTTTTCATTCTAACCTACCATATAGAGCAGTGATGGTGAACCTATACCACAGGTGGCATGCAGAGCCCTCTCTGTGGACACGCCAGCTGTCACCCCAGCCCAGCTGCACCATGCATGCATATACACCTCCTGCTAGCCAGCTGGTCTTTGGGTCTCTGCCCTGCATGCAAGGAGGTTGGGCAAATGCTCCGGGGGCACTCACATTGTATTTTGGGGGTTCGCGTGTGTACGCCCCCTGTGACCCATTTTGGGCCTGGAAAGCCTCCTGAACTAACTTGGAAGCTAAAATGGGGTGTGTGGGGGGGTGCATGCACAGGGGAGTGCTCACATTGCATTTGCATGCACGGTTTGGGCACTTGGCACCAGAAAGGTTAACCATCACTGGTATAGAGTGAAAGAGAAAAATTAGGAAGGTTAAGTGTAACACGTACTGTTTGTACAGAGATGTAATCTGCCTTGAAGAAAATGTGAGATATAAATGTTGTTGTTATTTTTGTTATTTTCATACCACATACATCATTTGTGCCAGTAGGATTCAAGCTGACATCCTGGTGTATTACTGATAGAGAACAATGGAACTGGCTTTACTTTTTGTGAAGCACATTTCAGTTAATAAGTGACAGTACTGATTTAGTACTCTTTGCAACAACTTTTTACAGTAGGTCTGCATGCTTCAAAATAGAACAACCCATCACCAGGTCAGTCTGTTATTTTAGATACATGATATTAACACATTACTATCTTATCTGTTGCAATGCATGAAGCACTGCAGTTGAGTAACAGGTACCAATTCAATTAATTTTGTTCTTTTTACATATCTTAAGGAAAGAAAATGCAAGGTGACAAATATAAAAATGCTTCCTGAAATTGTTTTTTGGAAACTCACAGAAAGGAACAGGATGGTGACAGAATCCAGAGATATACTGCCTCTGGCCATGAAGACTTCATTTAGTTATAACAATGTTTGACAGACCTATCAGCAATAGTATAGGATAGTAACACTGGTAATAGATTTGTTTGTAATATAGGAAAAACAGAACTTCCAGATGGATGGAATCTGATTTAAATTTAAGCTTGTGAAAAATTTTCCACAATGTTTTTCTTATTTCCCCCCCAAAATTATGACCTTTGATCAGTCTCCCCTCTCCACATTTCCACAATGCATTCATTTTGTTCCTGCTGACTCATTCTGCCAGCTGTAAGACACTTTACTTACTCTTTCCCCCGTCTCTCACCCAATATGTAACACATACATACACAAAACTGGAAATAGGTTTGTGACTGCAAAACCTGCTGCAAATGTACAAGTTACATGACTGCAAATATTGAATGCTGGTGAATGTCATTTCAATGTCCTTTTAAAATTAATTTCAAATATTGTACAGATTTGAGATCAATAGGGCTGTTACAGCCAAAATCTGACAAGATTTTCATTTACTACAAAAGGGTAGAGCTATGATTTTAAATTAATTTAATTTTCTTAAAATGGATGTTTACTTTTGGAGCCAAGCTTTGCAGAAGCAGATGGATTCTTTGGCATCTTCAGCAGCCACAGAACAGCATTTGGACATTGCTTCAAATTCATTGGCCATCCTAAATAAAAGCAGAAGTTTGCATGATTGAAATGTTCCCTTTATTCACAATCTTGAGCCACCAAAGCAGGAGAAGCCAAAACTCTAAAATCCCATTTCTCTTTGGAATGTTCCATTACTTCACTGCTGAATTTTCCAATGATGCCCACTTATATTGGTAGCGAATAATCATGTATCTATCCAGTTTGTTCTGTATATATCAAAAGGATCCTTACTCATCCTCCAAATACCTTTGAGGGGAACTTTATCTTTGGTATTCCATCATGATTTTAAGTTCTCTATAGCAAGAATAGGTGGTTGCAAACTGTCTGTAGCCTCTCAGTCTCCTATCTGAAACCCCTGAGTTAGTGAGGTTAAATGTGCTAACTTGCTTTTTGAATTTGAAGGAGGATGTTAAGGGACAAAGAGAAATGAATATTATCTCTTCAGAAACTTGAGTAAAGCTTATTCAATCCCCCAAGCCTGACTGATTTTATTGGAGTGGGGGCAATATGAGACAAAATGGGCTGTTTTACTCCAAACTCCCAGCTCCCTGAACCAAGCAGAATGATTTTGACCCATGACCTCTAGCAATTCAGTTGTCACAGATTAAAGAGAAGAGAGATTGATGGAGAGTGAGATTATGTTCTTCAGATACTTGAAATGATATTCTGCCCAGTGAGGAAGGTCAAGATCAGTGCAAAGTGCAGAACATGGAGTCATGGATTTCAGAGGAGTAGTTTATAGAAGAAGAATAACAGTTCAACAGCATAACAAAGTATCCACATGTCCCAAAGGTGAGCCAAATATGTGGTGATCTCCCATTCACTAGATACCCAAGCAGAAACTAGGTATCTATAAAGGAGAATATTTATAGTGCAGGGATGAAATGAAGGGTCCTTGGTGCTCTCTGAGCTTGGTTGTTATCTTGCAGACGTTTTATTACCCAAACTAGGTAACATCAGTGCACTGATGATGTTACCTCATTTGGGTAATGAAATGTCTGCAAGAAAACAACCAAGTTAGAGAGCATGAAGGACCCCTCAGAGGCTAGATAGGCATCTGTTTAATTTGGATTCCTGCATTAGGATTCAACATAATAGCCTAATTGGTGCCTTTTAACTCCGTGCTTCTAAATTTGCTACATCTCATCAAAGACTCTACACACATTATGGAATGGCATGAATGCCAGAGAACAACTAAACACTTCCTGGCTTCCAAGATTTCTTGCAATCACATTTAAAAATAACAAAAACTTATAGATTTGTGAAATGATCAGATTTTGGCCTTCTACTTTTATATTATTTGTAGAGCTATTTATGGGTTCTGTGAGGTCAAGGCCATCCTAGGTATTCTATAGGTTGTAAAGGCAGGGTATAAATCATATTATATTCCTGTCTCCTTACCAATGGGAGGGGCGGGGTCTGGGAAAATCAAAAGTCAGTAAACAGTTGCAAACAAACTTCTATACCTTTTTTTTACATGTAAGACATGTATGAGGCTTTGTTCAGCTGGTTTTTTGGTTTTTTTTTTTATTTTGATTTATATGCCGCCCTTCTCCGGAGACTCAGGGCGGCTTACAGTGCGTTAAGCAATAGCCTTCATACTTTT
>JANHZT010008989.1:25838-36196 GCA_032468215.1 Stegonotus admiraltiensis | reverse complement strand
GAGATTTGAACTTGCAGTAATTGCAAGCAGCAAATGTTAATAACAGTGTTTTAGTCCACTGTACTACCACGGCTCGTAAAACAACTTCTACATTTCAAAGAAAATAATGGATGAGAATCACTGGAAAATGAGAACTGAAAGAGATACAAATTTGGATCTAGCTTCCAGTTATCAATGGTGGTCATACAACACCTGTAGGTATAATTCTGAAATAGGGCATAAGAACACTACTGTTCTGCAAGAAATATTAGAGATACATGTGGCCATCAAGGACCAGGGCCACTAATCAGTGGTGGGTTGCTACTGGTTCGCCCCAGATCAGGTGAACCAGTAGTAGTGGCGGTAGGAGGCTTTGCCCACCCACCTGTCCACCCGCATCATGTGTGCGCCCACACGCATGCCCATGAGTGAACCAGTAGCAACGGGTTTGAAACTCACCCTGCCACCAATATTTGTACAATTGTTTAAACCAGTGGTGGGTTGTCCCCAGTTTGGACTGGTTCGCAAAAACTGGTAGTAAAACTGGTGGGAGGCCCCACTCACTGCCCCAGATGTCATCATCAGTGATCTGTGCATGCAGAAGTAAGTAGAACCCAACTCTGGTTTAAACCCATTTAAGTATAGTTATCACAAATTGTGTCAGTGAATTTCCTAGCACAATTATGATCTGTATGGAAAAAGAGCCACAGCTGCCAGTTGGAGGAAGTGAGGTTGTTAAAGTGTTAGACTTGTACCAAGAAGACTAAGACACAAGTTCCCACTTGACTCTGGAGCATACTGGCTGATTTTAGGCCAATATTTAGGCCAAATATTCTCTGTCTCTCTGTTTCTCTCTCACACAAGATAGATTGTTGTTATGGGAGGATGTTTCTCTGAGGGGTAGCAAAATATCAATGCAATAAATAAATAAATACCAAATATATAAATAAATACTTCATAGGGCTAGCACTTTTGCTTCCGCAGGAAAAGAAAATTGGGAAGGCGTAACACCAGAGTCTTTCAGAAGATCTAGCAGAGCAGATTTCTATGCCATATGCTAAAACTCAGCCTCAAATAATATTTTGTGAATAACTGCATGAGTGACCACACATAGCATTTTCCCCCCACAGATACACCTACAGGAATTACTTTAGGGACCTCCTGTGGGTGTTGCTAATGATGAAATTGGCCACCAAAAGCACACCTGGCAGGTTTTGTGTATTTTAGATGACAGCAGGAGGAGGTGTAGCAAAAGGGCTGCTTTGTAAGTAATGAAAATGAAGGTCATCTGAGGTTGAGGTTTTTGGTGGAGAAACTGGTGTTTTAACTGTCTCCAAAGGGATATGGTGATGCAGATTGTTTCATCCCCAGTTACTGGAGGAGAGGGGGACTCTTTTTTTCTTTCAGATTTAAGGAGAAAACCTGAAATTAACCCATCTGTCCTCTGGATTGTTGTTCTTAGCAAGCAAATCGGAAAAAAGGTGGGTTCCCTAATTGGCTGGTGAATTGAG
Organism: Stegonotus admiraltiensis; assembly: GCA_032468215.1. Taxonomy (NCBI): domain Eukaryota; kingdom Metazoa; phylum Chordata; class Lepidosauria; order Squamata; family Colubridae; genus Stegonotus; species Stegonotus admiraltiensis. The sequence continues at coordinate 34,706 of JANHZT010008989.1, read as the reverse complement.
CGACAGCAGGTAGCGTCTTTCCTTCAAGTTCGCAACTGTGATGAAGCCTAAATTTATAGACCCAACTGATTGTCCTTATTTTTAATGCACTTTTTGGATTTTAATTTCTTTTTCAGTTAAAAAGAAACTTTCTTCAGATGTATATAAGTGTTTCTGTTTGGTGATTTTCATTATATCTGGGATTATAATATATAGAAACATCTGAGAACTTTACTGATTTCTACTTCCCTCCCCAAAATCTGAGAACTAAAGAAATTTAAATATTTAAATGAAAAGAAATAACTTCTTTTTAAAAGAGTCACTAGAACTTGTGGTATAGATTTCATGGTGCTAGGGATCATCTGTCTTTGGTTCTGTGTATGTTTTTAAAAAAAATATTATTATAATTATTATTATTCACCCCCAGACTCATTGATCTGTGGGATTATATACATAGATTAAATGCATGTAATATTTTGTCTGCAGTTTAATACCCATATAGAACCTTATTCTGAATAAAGATTGCATTTCAGTTGGCAATTTCCTTCAAAAAAAAGGTTACTCCCACCAGAAGTTTTTAAAAAAGCAGTTCATTTCATTTTCTATTTAGTTTGCTAAACTCAGAGGGTGAAATATTTGGAACTGTCTCTATTTCTCAATGAAATGTTAGTACAAGAAAAAGTGCAGATTACAGCCAGCTGTTATCATGTGTAGCAGTGGCATTTTGTTTTAAGCATTGGAGTTTCTGTGTCAGCTTGTGGCAATTCTCCAGGTCTCCAACCAAGGACAATTCAAACATTACTGCTAAAGAAACAGGCAAGTTCTACCTCCAGACAAAGTCAGCACAATGACACAAACACTACTAAGGTAGAAATTGTATTAACTTGATGGATCTTGTCTTTTTCAGCTGATTTTCAAAGAAGTAAATTTAGCAACCTTGGTTAATGAAAACTTTTGGAAAATGTTATATAACAGGATGGGATTTTATTAGAGGAAGTGTATTGCTTTCATAATTTTGTGGGGTTTCTGGATATGTAGATACAAACTATGATGAGAAATAATTATGTTTACGATTAGAAATGTTTTATTCTGTCAAAGTAAAGACAAGACAAAAAGAAAATTATATAACCAAATAAAATTGAACATTGAAATTTAAGGAAAGGAAAGAAGAAAATGTTTCCTATTAAAGAATGAGCAAGTTGCTGCTATTAGCATATAGTACCTAAGAAAATAAGTAACATACCTTAGAGCAAATGTATGTCTAATCTCCAGGGAAACAGATGCTCTGAATGCTGTATCTTTTTGCAGATTTGTGCAGTCTTGCATTAGGCTATCATTTTATGTTGAAACAAAGGAAACAATAAGAAGAGAGCATAATATTTTTCTTCTGAAATAGGACCTCAATATTACAAAGCTTTGAACAGGCAATTTTTTTTGCATGTTTTGTGGTGTACCAACCAGTTGATCATTTTTGAAAACAAGAACACAGTGGAGTTTTAATGTGTTTGATGTCATGCATTAATATAACAAAAGCATTCCCTTGTTCTTCTTCTAAAGATGTCCCTGTTCTATTCTAGAATAAGAATAAGATGAAATTACTGAGAAAATCTTAGGACACTGAGTGCAGAAAAAAAGCCCTGAAGAAAAGTTTGATTAAATGCCTTTGGAATGTCCCACTGCTACTCCCCATTAAAACAGAATTATCTGCAGGGTTGGGTGGATGTGCAAGGTGATTGAAATGTGCATCATGACACAAACCCAATGACTTGCGGTCTTGAGTCTGATGTATAAAAATATGAAGTTGGCCTCATGATGTCGTTCAGTTTTTCATGGTGCATAGCTGCAAATACCTATGGTTGAGATGCCTATTTTTCTTTGAAACTGAAAATTGCCACAGTGCTATCACAATTAAGAGTTTCTCTGTGTGAAGGTATATAGAGATGCCCTGAAGAAGGATTTCAGCAGTTTATCCCTGGAAGAGAGGAAAGAGAAACAAATTCAAGATTGCTCCAACTTGGTATAAATGGGAAGAAAGAGAATTTGTCAGCTCTCAAGATTCTGTTATTCTACCTTTCCACAATAAAGTAGATTTCTAGTGGTCTACTGTTTCCTGATGTGGACCAATTTGAAAGATCAGGGGTGTCAAACTTGCGGCCCATGGGCCAGATGTGTCATGTGCTGGCCATGCCCACCTCCAGTTTAGTTGTGATACCTAACATGATAACAGTGTCTCATCACAAGTTTGAAAGCCCCGTACTTGTTGATTTTGTAATTTAAAAAATGTAACTTGCTTTAGAACTATCTGAATAAATGACCATAATGATGATGTTATCCATTCAGTCGTGTCTGTTTCTTGGCCAGGTCTCTCAGCTTCTTCCAATCTTGCACTACTTCTTTGAGTTTTTCTATCCTCTATCTGGTGTCAGCTTTGATGGCATCCAGCCATTGTGTTCTTTGATGGGATGGTCTCCTTTTAGCACTAAATCTTCCCTGTATAATTGCTTTCTCCAGTGAACTCCCAGTATTACATGGCCATTCCCATATTATTGTTGCAGAAAATTCTGTATGTTAATTAATTAAACTCTAATTTGGACCTCTTATCCCAGGACACATCTATGTTTTCATACATATTGCCCAACAAACAATTAAATAGAATATGTTAACAATTGAGATTCATAAAGACACTGTTTGCATTTCATCTGTTGCACGTATCCCCTTGAAACATGGTGAATATATCCTTCTGAAAGATGTAAGTTGTATCTACTTTCAATGATGCATGTCCCTCAAATTCATTCTGTTCTTTCAAAAGCGTTTTTTTTACATTACAGACACTTGTGGTTTCTCATGCTAATCAATGCAAGGCAGGAAGTTCTCAGTTCCTCAAATCTTGCTTTGGATTTAATCACAACCCCCTGAATTATAATTCTGAGTTCAGTCAGGCTTTTTCTAATATGGTGTTGAAATCTGCCTTGAAATTTCTCAGAGGTTTTCATTTCCCTTAAGAGTTTTCTAGTTCTTTAAAGTATTATTTTCAGAGCTTGAAGCATTGTTATCCTTTGCTGGACTGGCAGAAAAATAGGCCACCTTAAAGAAGAACACAATTCCTTTTTGGCAACTATGTAGAATAAGAGTTCTGCCTACATCCGAAGTAGTGTATGGAGGCAGGTAGAGGGCAACAATTGGCAACAGTGTCTCTGATTCCACAGAGTGTAATGTAATTACACAGAGTTGTAGATCTCTGATTCCACAGAGTGATTCCTTGAGTTGGGGACTCAAAGAACCATCTTTTCCCACTGATGACCCTGTGCAATAAAAGTAAGGGAAAGAGAAGAAGAGCTGGTTTCCTCCTTCTCTGACCACTCTTCTTGACAGGTGAAGCAAAGGACAAAAAGGGGAAGCACAGCATCTCTTCCTTACCATGGCAATAGTGTCTCTGAGCTCCAATGCTCCTGGCTCTTCAATCAGCACCGGTCTACCATTAAACTCCCCTAGTGGACTAGTCTTCCAGGAATATTTTTAGATCCTGGCAGAAGAGACCAGTATTTTGGGATGGGTGGCTGAAGATCCACTCCCCAGATACCTTCCAAGCAAAGAAAAGCAGTTCTTCAGTTGAAAACAGTGCCTTGAGGGTTAAATTTCATGTCTAGACTATCCTCTAGTTCTAGTTTCAACTGTGTGTGTGTTTGTGTGTGTGCTCTGAAGAACTGCTTTTCCTGGTTTTCTTCCCACAGAGTGGCTGGCTGTGGGCAGCTTCACTGGATGGGTAGGCACATTTTGCTACCCGAAGAGCAATTTCCCTATGGGACAGTTTTCTCCCAGCATCTTAGGGCAAGGTGCCTGTTTGGCCAGTATCCCTGTGATAAGCTTCCCATGTCTGACTGGTAGGATGCCCACAGAAGAGCAGTTTCCCTTCCATATTTTCCAGAAAAGGAAACTGAGAAAGCTGCTTCAGCCTCCATTGCATAAGGTGGATCCTTTTGGTGCTGGAACAGACCCTAAAAGACCTGCTTTCTGTTCCTTTCTCCCTGTTTCTCCTACCACCCATGGTTGTTAAGAGAATAAGAGAGAAGGATTTTTGGCATAGTGGGAAAGCCTTTGAACTTTCCTGATGCTAAAAGGCAAATGGCCCAGAAAATCAAAGAGTAGGATTCACCAGCTGCCTCAGACCGGATGGCAGGGCTTGTGCCAGAAGAGGATGGAAATCCCTCCTACCAATCTGGAGCAGCAAAATACGAGCTCATGCTTCCTTTTTGGCAGGTCAGGGATCAACATCTTGTTATCCATTCAGGGCTTCTACATCTGTTTGTGGAGACATCCGTTAGCCACAACATCAGTATTTTTTCTTTTTAGTTTTCATTGTTGTGGATGATGATGGGAGAGGATGCTAGTTTGGGTATTATTTCTGCTGTTCATTTTCCCATCCTTTGGAAGCCTTCTTGGCTCTCCACATTTCCCAATAAGAGAAGCCCCTTCCCCCCTCCTCAGAGAAGTTTCCTCATGATGCCTTCCTTAGGGATTTCATGGAGGCATGGAAAGTCAACATATTGTTACAGGGGATGAGTGTACAGTGAAAGACAGGATGTATGCCAACCGGCCTTCTACCTTTCCTGAAACTATAGAAGTGCCATACTAAATCTCTGGGAATTTCGCTAAAATTCTCTCATTCTTTCAAATAAATTCTAAATCATTTTATTGCACCAGAATCGGTAAAAGAAAATGCAGGATAGATTCTGCATAAAACAATTTCTGAAGCGTGAGACAGAGATTGAACTGAATCTTGTGGTCAATGCCTATGGCAGGTATTAATTGTCTTTCCTTCGATCCAAGCCTGGTAAAATCAGCAGGTTCTGCATTGGAATGTTCATGTTACGTATTTCTGAACTAACACAATAGCAGGCCAAGAAACTAGTGAGAAGCTGCTGTTTTTACTTCCAACCAGGAGTAAAATAACAAACTGAGAAAATTTCAGGACTCCACAGTATTCTAATTAAAAGAGCACAGCTCTTAACAAGTTTTCATTATTTTCTCTCTCTGGGTAAGTCAGGTGTTATCTAATTCAAAGCACTTAGACCTGCATGTGTCTCATGTGGACAGAGTCTAATTACATAACTAATTATTTTTTCATCATTAACCTGCATATACTGTAGCGAGCTCATTCGTAAAAGTGTTAATAATGTTCTCCACTTTTGATTCATCAGTGCCATTCTCTTCAGCTCTTTGGAGTCTGTAACAAAATCTGACATCTTGAATGCACCTTTCCTTAAGCTTTGACGCTGACAAAAAATGTGACATGATTTGATGATCTTATAAAGGATGAAGAAATGGCTACCTTGGTAGAAATGGTGCCCGGAGGCTTTCACTGGCTGACCTGGATCATTGACTGCAATTACAGTCTTTATATCAAGAACAATTCAGTCTACCACAAAAATTGGGATTTCTCTGTGGCTCTTCATGTTTCTCTTTTTTTCCTCCAACTGACTCAGGACATACATAAAATCCCAATGAGAGAAGCAATATTTATTTATTTATTTTCCCACTTTTATTACTTTATGGGTAACACAAGGTGGTGAACAATCCTGTGAGAGTTCCAAACCTATTTACCCTGCTCCAGTGGTGGTATTCAGCCGGTTCTATCTAGTTCGGGCAAACTGGTAGAGGTGGCTGCGGGAGGCTCCACTCACCCGCCCAGACATCATCACATCCTGTTTTTGATGCTCTGCATATACACTCACATTTGCAAACCAGTATTGTGGTATTACCCCTGCCCTGCTCCCTTATCCGTATGGATATTTCTCAATAAATGGTATACTGTAATCACAAAACAGTGAACCTTTAGAAGGGTTCACTTGTATACGATCCATTTGAGCAATATACTGGAAAGAAAAATGGGGAAAAAAGAAAAATGCTGTCTAACTATAGAGTCAAAATGTCAGAGAACTGAGACATGTGATTGTGCTATTCCTTGTGCTACAAAGGAATTTTTCCCCACATGTTCTGCATGTATTCTGGGAAATGTAAGAGATATTACAAATTCATCATAATAAATAGAATTCTCTCATCTAAAATTTAGATCGCTCATCTAAAAAGAAGGAACTTCCTGAGCATCTAGATTTAGGGGACGGTCAATTTCTAACTAAATATATAAAAATAATGCTATATAGACTGTAAAAGTGTATAACTTGGGAGATACTTAACTATCATGAGTTTATTTTTCAGCTGAATTTTTTTTTGTTCTGCTTATCCTCTTTCCATCATGTCCATAAGTTGCTTTGCTTTTTGCTGCTGCTGGAGATGGAATCAGTTTAACCGGTAGCATGATAGGTTTTGAATCTTATCATAAAAAGCAGCCTGGTTAGTGATGTTGAGTGAAAAATTAGACAAAAATCCTTCTCCTTGGGTATATTAAACCCAGACCATATACAATCAGTTTGCCTTTTCATTTATTTCACTTCCTTATTTTTCCTGAACTTTTATTTTAACATTCCAAGTTTATAAGCAGTTATTGGGATTTTTTTTTATTTAAAAAATATTAGTACAGTAAAAGGTAACATTTAAATGACAAGTGACAAACAGGAGTAGTAGAAATGTCTGTTTCAAAATCAACTATGAGTTATTAAAGGATAATCACTAGATAAAGTGGGTATGTTGAAACAAAGAGGATGTTATGTTAGCTCCTGTCTCATCTGATTCATTATCAGAATTGTAACAAAAAATACTCCATAGTTATAGAAATGTTGTGCACTGTCAAGGTATTTGGAGTAGGAATTAGAAAAATTGGGGCAACATATGGAACTATTCACACCAGTGTTGGGTTGCCCCCGGTTTGGACCAGTTCTATAGAACCAGTAGTAAAACTGGCGGGAGGCTCCGCCCACCAACCCTGACACCATCAGAATGCTTCTGCACATGAGCAGAAGAGTGTGCGTGGCCCCGTTGTGAACCAGTAGTAAAGGTAGGTAGAACCCAGCCCTGATTCAAACCCAACAGATCATTGCCATGGTTTATTAAAGACAAGCATGAATATATTGATATGAAACAAAAGAAACATAGCTATTTAAATCAATGACATGGTAGCTTGTGACCGTTGAAATCTCTGTTTCTATATAATAGTTAAAAATGCAAGAATCCTACACTGAAAAAAGAGCAGTTCTAGCACTAAATGCTATCTATGCGTTGAAAATCACATACAATTTAAAATCAAATAAGAAATCAAATTCAATCAAAAGTCAGTGATCAAATAATCATAATCATAGCTTAGTTATATACTTCTTTCTGCTCAACATCTTTCCAAGGTAATAAAATGATTACAGTCATACTAGCATTTATTTTAAAAAGATTTATATTCCATTATCTGGACATTTTCCTTTTGCAAGGTGAGTTTAACTCTATGTTGTAAGTACTATAGAAGACAATTTGCAATTCATGCAATTTTGTTAAAGGAAGAGTAATAGCTAATTTTATTCCCTAAAGCACAGTCCGTTACCAAAACAGCTTAGAATAAAACTAGCTCTAAGATTTCCATAAATGGCAAAAAATGACAAAATATTGTCCTGAGGAAGAATTTTAAAACTGTGGGACTACTATTGCAAAAGGTCCTGTCTTTGTTATCTACCAATGAAAATGTTCGTACTAAAGCCCAAAGTGTCATTCAGGTGGTATATCATACTGAACACAAAATAAAATACATAATATTAAACAGTATGCAGAGTATCCCTGACAGTTCAATACTGATTGTACAACTCTCAATACTTTAGATGAATTTCAGAACTTACAATAAGAATCACATAGATCACATACACCACAAAAGTAAGTTTAATTTATTTTAATTGGTAAAACTGTTCAATTGTTTGTATACAGTATATTATGGGACGTTGGGACGGACGGGACGGGACAGGACGCGATGCGACACGATGCCATGCCATGCCATGCCATGCCATGCCATGCCATGCCATGCTATGCCATGCCATGCCATGCAATAATAGGAAACCAATGAAAAAAATCTCTTTGATTCAGTAGTTACTCTTTCTATGAAAGGTAGTGCTGTCACAAGAGAAAGGAATTGTGTATGTGTATGTGCTTTTTGGAAAGTTGTGGTATGTTCTTCGTTACATGCCTTTGCAAACTCATTCAGTTTTCATACACCACACCTAGCAATTTACCAAACCTTATTATTAGTTTTTGCAGAATTCCTTCATTGTTTTTTGCTTTCTTCAGAGACTGAAATAATTTTGTAAAATTTTTCATAATGGGAAACAGAAGCTTTGCATACATGAAGATGTAACACACCATCCCCCCGCCCCCGTTTATCTTTACAAAAAATTAAAATGCCTTGTGTATCCACACTCGGACTCCATTTATACCAGCTTTCTTCTCTGTAGTACTAAGCCTGCACATTTAAATAAGTTTTTCTGGTATGTCTTTTCTAAGGAGTGGAATACTATTTGAAAACTAACATATATCTGAACCAGGGGAAAAAAAAGGATAACTAGTACCCAAAATAAGACATCCCCTGATAATAAGCCCAATCAGACTTTTGAGCGCGTGGCAATAAGGGCAAGCGCTTGTTTCAGGGTTCAAAAAAAATATAAGACAGGGTCTTATTTTTGGGGAAACACGGTACCTAAACTCATGGTAATTATGTGTTTCAAAATAAGGAGTACAAGAATGAGTGCCAGGACAAAAGGATCAATAATTTCATCTGAGTAATGAATATAAATCAAGGTTCCTATCTGGTTGAATTATGCTTGTTTAGCAAAAACGTGTGACAAGAGACAAATAGATCACAGAACAAAAGCTAGTGAGGTGCATTGATTAAGGCAGTGGTAGGCAAACTTGGCTCTTTCACACCCTGTGGACTTCAACTCCCAGAATTCCTAAAACAGCTTGGCT
>JANHZT010008989.1:3203-18957 GCA_032468215.1 Stegonotus admiraltiensis | reverse complement strand
TCTACTCTACTCCACTCCACTCCACTCCACTCCACTCCACTCCACTCCACTCCACTCCACTCCACTCCACTCTATTCCATTCTTTGCATCTTACCTAATGTCATTGTGGAATGGAAATGGAAATGTATCATATCACCAATTATATAAAACAATTGATATCACTGACATCCCATTGAAGTCACTACTATCTTCACTTTATCATGGCACTGGGGAAAAGTAGCAGTAGCTAAACTTGTAAGACAAACTTATGAGACACCTGTCGAGATGGGTGATCATACAAATGGAATGCATGCATACCTATATACAGTACATACATACATACATACATACATACATACATACATACATGTATACATACATACATATTACTAATAGTGATTTTACTTTAGGTTTTTGGAGAGTGTTATTGTGTCAGAGGATTTTAATGGTGAAATATATGCATTTTGAATTTTACTGTTAAACATTGGTGATGTTACTTTAGAGAAAATAAAATGAATAGGGGTACTTCCTTCAGGTGCTCAATAAAATCACCAGGCTCTCTTAATTTCCTTTTCTATTTTCTCATTAGATCTCCCTTTTTAAAACTAATTGAAAGCTGAAGTTCAAGTTAGTGAATTGGTTTTGCTTCTATGCATATCCAGGGAAAAAAAACTTTGCAACGTCATGTCACTGCTGTTTACCAGTATCCTCCACTAGTTCTCCTACAACACTTAAGTTATATATGAATCATCTCCGGATCAGCTAGCATTTCTACTTGCTATAACCCATCTGTTCTTTTCCTGAAGTTATGTATGGTTTGATGTCATGGATTCATTTGTAGGTTGTATTGATTCTGTAGGGGGAATGTTTTGCATCACCTCAGTGATAGTAAGAGTTTAATGTAGTCACAGAGTATTTAACCAAGAATCTGTTTAATGCCACTAAATTCTACCACTACTTTGCTTTAATTTCCTTCCTATCCCTTACTTCCAAACTTTCCTATCCACTTTTTCTATAAGGCTTTGCAAGCCACAGCATTCACATTCCCTATAGAAATACTAACATTTGAATTTGCTCACTTGCAAGATGTAGGTCTCATCCTATAGAAGGCTCTCAGGTGCACCTGATGTTTGCATTGACTTTTCATTGTTAAGAAATTCCCAAGATACCATTTGAAGGTTTAAATTTAATCAGTCAGCACTTTTAAGAAATGTATAGCAGGATGATTTTTTTAAAAAAAAATAGAATTGTAGAGCTCTTCAGAAATTGTGACTGCAGGGGATCCCAATTGTCAGGGATTGAAAATGAGTTGGGCTCTGTGCATTTTCCCAAGGGATGTAGTTAAGAAGCCTCTCTGACAGAGGCTAGAGGCAAGAAGAAATCAGATGTGTAATTGAGGATTTGCATATATGGAAAAAACCAATCTATAAAATTGAGCAATTACAAAGAGTTTTAAAATTTTATTATATTTTTATGTTATGTGCTGGTGTCTTGAATTGGTACTGCTTCTTTCTTTGCCATAAATCAGAGTGTCAGAGCATACTGTAGGCCTTTGCAAAGAGACACAAGCGGTATTTTGGAAAATATTATGAGTGCCTTTATGGGTCACTAGTCATGCAGGTCAAGAATTCTGGTGTTATATTCTCAGTACATCTAGAGGGCACAAGGCTGAAGAAGACTGGTCTAGACAGATAATACAATAGAATTCAAGACAGACATATTTTTCCCACTACAAAATAGATATATAAAATCGTAGAATCATAGGGCTGGAAGGGTTTTTGGAGGTCTTGGTGTCCAACTCACTACCCTGCGGAAGCCCTTATACCATCTTGGGCAAATGGCTATCCAATCTTTTCTTGAAAACCTCCAGCAATGTAACACCTACAACTATTCCATAGTCAAAAAATTCCTCTTTTGTTCCAAAATGAATCACCCTTGTTTCATGTCCTGCCCTCAGGTGCTATAGAAGAATAAATTGACCCTCGTTTCCCTGTGATAACCCTTCAAGTATTGGAAGATGGCTATCATGTCACCCTAAGCCTTCTCTTTGTTTGTTCAGCTTGTTCCTTTAGCTGTTCATCATATGATTTAGCCTCCAGATCCCTTATCATCTTTGTTGCTCTTCTCTGCCCTCTTTCTAAGGCTTTAGCATCTTTTTCTGTCTTGTGGTGACCAGACATGGATGCAAAAATGTGGTCTCACTGGTGCAATACTAGTATTACTTCCTGTGATCTTGATACAATCCCTCTGTGGAAGCAACCTAGAGGTACATTGCTTTTTTGGTGACTGCAGCCCTCTGCTGACTCATACATAAGTGGTGATCCAGTAGGATGCCTAGATCTCTCTTACAGGCACTACTGTTAATTCAGGTGCTGCCTCCTCTGTATCTTTGCATTTGATTTTTTCTGCCTAAGTGCAAGACTTTGCTTTTCTCACCACGGAACTTCATCTTGTTGGGTAGGGTCTCATGCTCAAGTCTATCAAGAATCTCCTGAATCTTGAGTCTATATGCCAAATTATTAGCAGTTCTACCAGCTTGATGTCATCTGCAAATTTGATGAGTGCCCCTTCAATTCCCTCATACTGATCATTGATGAAGACGTTGAGGAGAACTAGGTCCAAGATGGAATCTTCAGGTATCACACTGCATGCTTCTCTCCACATAGAAGGAAGGACATAGAGGACCTCACCCTGAATATGGTTATTCAGCCAACTGCAAATCCATCTGGGGTTGATATTGCCTTTCCCATATTTTTCTGTTTCAACAAGAAGTAGGCTGTGGTCTACCTTATCAAATCAAAGTTAAGTCAGGTTTTCACACTTTTTGCAGAATCTATAATCATAATTAACTGTGCAATGGCATAAAGTTTCACAATTAGGTAGAATTCTTTATTAATGATTGCTTATAGCTTATAACAAAGATAGGGTACACTTTTTTCCCCTACTGAAAGCTGGTGTAATAGTTTCATGGGGTAACAGACCTTCTGGGGTAATGTATAGTGCTAGGTAGGGCCAGAGTCAAACCTTAATGGAGACATGCCTTTTCCCTAGCCCTCATTCTGGTCTTCCTTTAGTTTAACCTTTTTATCCTGTAACAGACTGTCAAAAGATAAAAAAATTGTCCAGCTTGGAAGGCGATAGGGTTGAAATCAGACTAGGGTATAGTCATTATATCTCTTTGAAAAATCCTTCCAGAGTGATATCAAATTACCTTTGATGAATGAATTATCTTTCATCCTATGGCCCATTATTCAAGAGATCTAAAACATTTACAACTTTCTATTCCAAATTTTTAAAAATAATTGTACTTTATTTTTATTGTATGATACTACTTATGAAAATTAACTCATTGAACTGAGACTAAATGAGGAAAATCTCTTTTCTACCTACACTTACTACTATGCTACAGTATCCTATATGCATCAGTTGATTCTTTCTGTAAAATACCTCAAACGTTTCTTTACAGGTTCTTGTTTAGTGACCACAGCTGAGACCAGTAACTCAGTTGTTATGTGAAATGATCACGAAGTGAAACTATGCTTATGATCTTACTTCAGCCTTCCTTTGCTTTACAGACTTGCAAAGGTCTTAAATGCATGGTTACTTTTCCATATTTTATGTATCATATTTTTCCATCTATAAGATGCCCCCATGTATAGGACGCTCCCCCTTTTCATACCCAAAATTCAGAAATCAATATTTTAAACATTAAATAGAAGACATTTATTTTGCAGAGTAAGACATTTGCTTACTGGTACCGTTATTTTTTTGTTTTGTGGCATTTTTATGGGCTCAGAATGCTCTGACATTATAGCTCCCTGTCGTACCTGGGCACTGGCTACACGGTCTCCACAGCATCAGCTGACAACAGTTACATAAGGCTCATGATTGGAGGAATTCTGTTAGCTTGCCTCTGCAATCGGAACTTTTGTTCTTGAGGCTAGTTTGCCGAGATAAAGTATCAAAAGTTTTGTAACCGCGGTTCTCCTCTCGGCCCCCTGTATATATGACGCTTCTCCATTTTTTAGGTAAATATTTTGAAGAAAAAGTATCATCTTATGCATGAAAAAATACAGTATTTAAAAGCTGGGGAGGAATATCCACAGAGTATGTAAAAAAGGGTCAAGATGGTAGCTGAAATAGTGCAACTACCTCCCTTTGTCATTCATATCATGTATTTCATTTATTTATGTATTTATGTTTAAATATAGCTGCCCATCTTATAACAAAGTTTGGGTTTCTCTCAATTGAAAAATGTATGGGAGTAGTGGTGATATATCTATACATCTATATACACATACAAAAATCACAAAAGTCTCTGTGGTTACTTTCCTGTAAGAGAAAGGTTGGAGCTGATAGCAACCAGGAAATTGTTCAGTGGGATCATATGGCAGCCTGCTGTCTGGACTGAGTATAGTGCAGGGTGAAGGACTTGCACAGGAACCTGCTTTCTTTGTGCATTGCAGTTGCATAAATGGAGTAAGCTATGGCAGGTCTATTGAATCCAGCTTTCTCTTAACTTTCTGAGGCTTAACTGTTTTTACATGATTTGAAAATGTGGTCTTTAAATTTAATTCAAACAGACATGCATTACCCCACCCTACTCCTTTTTAAAAATCAGATGCCCTCCAGGTGTTATTACTTCCTGCCAATGTTTTGTCTCTATAGGTTACACTAACAGGCATAGCAATCAATAGCTCACTTTTACACTACAGATATTTCTTGTGATAGCTTGGCCTGCTTGATGGAATATTCATCATCCCGAAAAACATCATTAAAATACAGTTAAGAAAGGGCTTTATTTTATACTGCCTATGAAGGACAAATCCTCTTCTCATTTTCCAGATCCATTCCCAGTCAGGGCTTCCAGTATTTATCCTGGGCTTCAATTTAATGACCCAAACCCCATTTGGCTGGTTACAATTAAATGGATAATAATGTTCAGGTTGATATAGAAACTCTATGCTATGGCTATCACATTACTTCCAAAACCTTATATTTCCTCTCCTTCCAGAATGCTACTTACAGTGTCAACTGCCCCTCTGCCCAAATCTGTGCTGACTGTTGCTTGAAATAATACAAAACTGAGTTAAGAAGACAACATATTTATTTAATACCTTTTCATAGGCATTTGATGACATGGGTGTTAATCTATGAAAGTGTTTGCTGTGGTAAATGTGTTTGTCTTTCAATATATTTCTCCATCCTAGGCACTCCATAATTCCCCGGGGCACTGCTGGGGATTCTGGGATCTAAAGCCATAAATCTGGAAAGGATCTCAAATTGGGGAAGGCTTTAGCAATCTTTTCTGTGTTTCAGAAAGAGAGTAACAAAGGTACCTTTGAAAATCTCAGCATGTTTTGCTTTATTTAATGTAGCTAGAAAAAGGACAGCTGGTGATTTCAACAGAAGAAAATGCTAAATCTGATTTTTAATTTCAAACGTATAATAATAATTTACTGATATTTTATTATTAAATCTAGGTATAACAATGTTGTTCCCATTCCATAAAACATTTCACTTTACAAATCAGGGCAGAGTATAAAACACTAAATCTGTGTTTTGATTGGGAATAATCTAGATGTTTGGGGAAACTGATCCTATAACTTACACCTTTGGAGATGGAAATGAAATAGTACTGAGGCCGCCTAGCTCTCTGATATATATCCAATATTTCATATAAATCATCTACATGATTGATGTATGAAAAGAATTGTGGTTTGATGCATAATTTTTGCCAAATCAAAGAAGGGGGATTGATAGTTTCTCTGTGTTGGGATACCGCTAAGCAACTGCCTTTCAGATGATCAGGAAATGGCTTGATGTTTGTAGGATGGCATTAATATTTTTCAAATCACATTCAGTTAAGGAATGCATAAAGATTTATTTATTTATTGCATTTATATTCTACCTTTCTTTTCAGAACTCATAACAGCATAAATGGACGTCTTCCCTTGTGTTGTCCCCATAGCAACAATTGTTGGCTTAACTGAGAGAATTTAAAGTTGCCCCATTTGCTTCATGGTTCACTAAAGATTTGAACTTTCTTTCTCTAGTCAAATGTTTTAATGAGGATATTTCCAATCGAAAGATGCTGTTCAGCTATTCCCCCCTTCTTTTAAAATAAACATAAAGTGGGGAAAATATGGGACCATACAAATGACGTTGTCCCTCCAATCAAGTTCCAGGAATGAGACAGAATGATTGAATAGTAAATGCCTCATATGGAAGCATTGCAATCTTCAACATTTAATATGTCAACTCCAAATGTTGTCACTTTTCTGAATGTAGGACAATTGATACCTAAAGATGTGTATGCATTTTAAAAATAGTGGAGTTAGCCAATGGAGATACACATGGAAATATTTGTAGATGCCTGGCTCTTGTGTAAAATCTACTTCCAACAAGTAATTTACTGGTAACAATTTGGATTTCTGGTAATTTACCATGGAATTATTCACTTCTCAGATTACCCAGGAGTGGTGAGAATCACTTGGGCATCCTGAAGAGATTCAGTTGGGAAAACAGAAAGAGAATATGGTTAATATGGTCACTCTCCAATGTAAATCATAAATGTAATTGTTTGAACACATGGAGGTGATTATTTTGATCTAGGAGGAAATACTGAATTCAAGTAGAAGCTTCCTGGACAGTAACCTACAGTGGACATTTCCTGCTAAACATCCATGGGCTTCTTTAAAGGGAAAGGAGGAAGGACAAAGATAGACAAAGGTACAGAATTTTTGGTGCCCAAACTACATATTAGAATTAGAGAAATGTAATCTTAAAATTCATGTAAATTTGGTCTAATTCTGCATAGATCCTGCTTTTCCTCTTTTTTTCCCACCCTCAAAAGTAGCAAGCACCCGTTTCTTCATGTGTTTGGGACAGATGGTCACAATTTTTATGAAATATGTTCAGAATTGGACATTTTCAGAGAAATTTTCAAATTTTCAGAGAAGGGAGATTATTTGTTTAGATATGAGGATTAATCTCTAAGAAGAGTTCTGAATGTCAGGGATCTGCAATTCAGTGTCTGGATCATATATACCTTCCATAAAACCTTAGATAAGGCTTTTTAAGAAGTTGCCATCAACTATAATTTTTACTGTCACAAAAAGAAACATTGTTAAATGCATGACAACTTACTTTAGTTCTCATGCATTCTTCATAAATAGAAATGATTTAAATTAAATTAAATTAAATTAAGATTTTTGTCTATTTTTTTGATTTCCCTCATTTTTTAGAATATGAGTCCCAACATACAGTTCAAAGGTCAAATGTGGCCACTGTCCTAAAGGCCCTGTGCCAGATGTAGTTTTTGCTAGTCAGACTAGTGAATAAATGTTCAATATAATATTGTGAAAATTCCTCCTCCTCCTCTTCCTCCAACTTAGAACCAACACATGAACAGTTTGTGATCTGTTCCACAATCAGCCTCTGGCCATGTTTCTGATGCTATAATTGAGCACCTCCTTTTGGAAGAGCTCAATTATAGTGCTCAATTATAGAAGTCGGTTTGGAAATGTTTAGATATTTGAATTAACCCATACAGAGTACTTTAATAGGAAAAACCCATATTTTTTCAGATAAACAAATAATGTGACAGAGAAGCTTTATTCATGGCTTTGGGACTCCGTCATGCTTATGGATTGTAAATTTCGGGTTAATGAAGTATTATGTTGCTACCATAATTTACTTGGAGAGAAGGGCTCTTATTATACATTCCCAAATAGGAATCCTTAATAATCATTCTTATTGAAGAGTGTAAATGTTAAGCCAGAAATAGTGGTAATACTTTCATATAAAAATTGCAACCCATTGCCATATTATAAGGCAGTATCTATGTACAGCACTATAGGATCCTGATTTTGGCCTCTATAACTATGCACTTCACAATCCTTCACAATCCACAAAGAACTTTTCTGTATCGTGGTGACCAGACATGGATGCAATATTCCAAATGTGGCCTCACTAGTGCAGTATGGATTGGTAGTCCTGTGACCTTGATAATATCCCTCTGTTGCACCTAGGAGTACATTGGCTGTTTTGGTAACTGCAGCACACTGCTGACTCATATGCAAGCGGTGATGTAGTAGGACGCCTAGATCTCTCTCACAGGCGCTACTGTTGATTCAGGTGCTGCACTTCTGAAAAACCTTGCCAAGAGAATTGAAGGGACTTGTCCAGGCAGTCTCTGAGAATCATTCAAAGGAAGAAAAAACAAAACAAAAACAAAAAGTTTAAAGCCATACTTTAATATATAAATCATTCTCTGTCAATCCATCTTTATGAACAATTGGGTTATATTTAATACCAGCTATATCTTCCAAAGTGCAGCTATATCTTCCAAAGTTATCCTTAATATAGTAAAATTCTGAGCAAATTGAAATCCTGGCCACATCTAGAGGAGCAAAAGTTAAAACTTTCTTACTTTGCACATCTCCTTAAGCATAATGCTTGTGAAACTGTTGGGAGAGTTTCAGTATTAAAGATATTAGATCATACATGTCTCTTAAGAAGCACCTAGTAAAACTCAGGGTATTTGTGATCATCTTGGTGTTCTGAATACAAATGATGCCTTTTCATGCTTTTGAACATTAAATGCAGAAATAAAAGCTCTTCCCTAGCATTTTGAAAAGCACTATTCATTCCAACGGAAGGCATTTTCTTATCATTTCCAAAGCTGTAAACAGTTTAAAATACAATATTGTATGACTCAATCCTGTTTAGAAACAATAGTGGAGGCTGTAGAGGAACATTGGCTTCTATGTACCTTGCCCAGTTAAGCTCCTGTGTTTTATCTTCAAAACTGCACAAGCTGTGGAATGCCATAAAGCCAATGGAAAGCAAATAGAGAAACAAAGAAAGCATACCAGATGGGGCTTCCTGTATCCATCTTCTTCTAGCCCAAACAATCTGCTACTCTGTTCTCAGAAGTAGAATGTAGAATTGAAAAAAGCCTCAGAGCTGAAGAGAAAGAACAGAGGGTCTGGCTCAAGATATACCACATTTTTATGGAAAGGGATATCATTGTTGTTGCTATCAATAGTATTAGTATTAGTATTACGGTAGTAGTATTATTATTGCCAAAGGATTTGGCCATTTCTTTCTCTCTCAGTACAAACATTTGGCTACTGTAAGCCAGCTGGCAACTAGTAAGAAAACACCACACAGTACTGGAAATGCCAGTCAATAGTGTACCATTTGTATGGCAGTAGAGTGCCAAAGTACTTGGTAGCGTAATTATGTTTCCCATTTGTTGCTCAGTTATAAGGTGAATTGGGAGTAAAACTTCTCCATGTTTAACAGAGACAAAATAATTGAGGCAAACAGCTTCCAAAATTTTAAAAATATACATTTTCTTACCTATCAAACTGCTCAGATTTTTATACAGATGGCATAAATGAAATTTAAAAATATAACCCATTCCAACACTCTAACAAATGCAAGATTTTTCAGATTTTACTATACATTTGTGATGTTTGGCAATTGAGTTGCCAAATCAAGATTGAATTATATAATGAAAGGGAAATGTAAACAAAATGAGTGAATTGTAACTCTAAAGTCTGAATATCTCTTAGTGCTTAGCCTTTATAGATATAGTAATAAGATGATCAGTAGTAAAGAAGAACAAATAAAACTATTGTCTCTTAAACCAGTATAAGCCTAGTGCAGGATATATACCTGTGAAATGTCCCTAAACCTTCACCATTGACTAGTTTGGCTAGGGCACAAGCACTTAGAGTTCAACTCATCTGCAGAGCCATAAATAATCTGCCCTACTATAAAGAATATCATCTGATGTCTTGTCAGTGAAGTGATTGTCAGAAGGACTGACTCATCCTGACTAGCCTGCACTCCACATTAGTTTGTGTGGTTCCATATCAACTCATGACAGCATTCTCTATGGAACATAATATCCAGACTTAACCTGTGACAAAAATCCTGGTCTGTTTGACATGCTTTGGCTTAATGTAAAAGGCTAGTTAAGTGAGCAAATGATTGGGAGTTGAAAAATTGTGATAAATGAGTTGCTGTTAGTCACTGGCTCAATTACTCAATTGAATGTCCAATGTTTGTTCTCATTATGTGTATTAGGGCTGTGCGAAGGGTGATTCAGTGGAAACAAATTATGAATCAAAGCAAGGATCTGCTTTGAAGCAGTAAATCAAACAGTGTGATTCCACAGCATTTCAAAGCTTTGTGCTGCTTCCAAGATCCTGGCAATATTTATTTATATGTACATACTCTCAATTGTGTCTTTGGGTGACTGAGTCTCTGTTTTTGCTGTTTTATACTGCATTGTTGTGCTTCGTTATGCTTATTGTTCATCTTGTTTTGTTGTTAAGCCTGTAATATTCTCACCCAGTGCTTGCAAGGGGGAATTTTAAAGCCTTATAGAAAGAAGCTCACCAAGGTTGGGGCCATCCAAACCTTGAAGGATATATTGTTTTAAAGGACACATGTCATGACAGAAAAGGTACATCTCCTTGGTCCCATCTTTCATGCTGACAGCCTGGAAATGTCTCACTGTCAGATATTGTGGCACGGAGAGATATAGTTGGAGACAAGTCAGTCCTGAAAATAACTTAGCCTTGTGCCATGAAGGGCTTTATATATATAATTCATGGTACCAGGTCTATCACCCTAGTGCCATGAATTATATCAAGAAGTGCATAGAAAGCCATGGGTAATGGTATACGTCCACAATTACCCATAATCCTTCATTCTCAACCAATTACAGATTCTGGATACTAATCAAGGGTACTTCTGAAATGGTATGTGTAAATGACCTTGAGGGACAAGGTGAAGAAATGCTGCTTACAGAAAAATTATATGACAGAGAGGACCCCCACCCCCCAAGGACCAGAAAGAGAAACTTAGGAAGGCCCTGCCCAAATTTATCAGGCTGTTAAAAGTTACTGGTGGAAATTTTGTACTTTCAGATATGCAACATTCTGTTAATGTAGACTACAAAATATAGTAAAATTGGCTCATCTGGCCATGTTTCCTGTATGGTTCACCTGGGACAGTGGTGGGTTTCAAATTTTTTTACTACCAGTTCTGTGGGTGTGGCTTGGTGGGCGTGGCATGGCTTGGTGGGCATGGCTTGGTGGGCGTGGCAGGGGAAGGATACTGTAAAATCTCCATTCCCTCCCCAATCCAGGGGAAGGTTAGTGCAAAATCCCCATTTCCTCCTGATCAGCTGGGACTTGGGAGGCAGAGAATAGATGAGGCGGGGCCAGTCAGAATTTTTACTACCGGTTCTCTGAACTACTCAAAATTTCTGCTACTGGTTCTCCAGAACCTGCTGAAACCCACCTCTGACCTGGGAGAGCTGAGAGTCTTCATGTACAGTATATTTCAGTAATCTGACTGGAAGTTGATTAAGGCATGAGTTGAACAAGGGTATCAAATTTGAAATGGGCATAAGTGAGACACAAAATGAAGTTGATTAAAGAGTATTTTTGCCATGGCTACTACTTGTTCTTTAAGCAAGAGCATCAAGTCCAAAAGAAATCGTAAATTGTGTACCATTCCTATCCATGAATGTGTTTACTTCTATCTAGAATTAAAATGAGAAGTTTCTTGAAGGGTGTAGGACTAAAATTGAAGCCATTTGGTCTGGCTTGCATTGAACGTGAACCTTCTTTCTCATTCAGACCCCACAGCCTTCCCCACTGAGCAAACCCTTAATGGCATTTCTTGATTGATCTGGGGTTGAGATATACATCTGCATAATATCAGGTTCCTAAAGATAACTAACTCAGTGCCATTGGATAACCTCATACAGTGCTTCACATAGATGTTAAGTCAGAATAGAGAAATAGTAGAGTCCCAAAGATCCCAGTAAAGCAGAGGTGTAGGTTTAATTCACAGCACCAACACTAGTTGGAACCAGCCTTAGATGAAAAAATGGCAATCACTTTTACCTTTTCCGTGCCATACCATGTCCACTTCTCCCAACTCCCAAAGCCAATCTAAACAATGGTATCAAAAACTGCTGAGAGATCAAAGAGACCCAGGATGGATAGATCACCCCATCCCACTGTCACCAGAGTTCATCTACAAGTGTGATCAATGGCATTTCAATGCTATATCCCAGGGGTGTCAAACTCGCATTGTTATGTGATGTATTGCAACTTTTTTCCCCTTTGCTAACCCAGGCGTGGACGTGACCAGTGTGTGACACATCAGGCCTGTGGGCCATGAGTTTGACACTCCTGCTATATCCCAACTGAAAAGGGTCCAGATAATTGGTTTCTTGAAAGGCCTAAAAAGGGAAGGTTGAAAACAGAACAAACATTGACCAGAACCATTGTATGTACCTCTAAATCCCACGGTGTTTTCTAGGACTCATGAGAAAAGAGAGCCTTCATAGACAAAGTCTGATTCAAATCTGTTGCTACTCTCTCATTCCAGGAAGTGGCTGTGTCAGGTCCTCAGATTTCCTAAGGAACTCCATTAGGTACCTGGGCCAAACTGAGTGAAAAAGTCCTTCTTCCCTGCAGCAAGGAAGAACTACAGACAATTCCACGGCCAACAGAGAGTGATTTGACTCCTCAAAGGGACAAATACTAACATTCTTCAACTCCCTATTATGTTGCCACTAATTCAAGACAAAAACTAGCTCTAATCTATGACTGCTGGTAAATTAGCAATCTGGGTCAGGTCCATGGCTACCATTAATTCCTGAGCTACCTCTGTCCCTATAACAAGGGGAGGCAAGTTTAATTTCCCCAATACTTTAAGTCTGGGGAAGGCTGTTACCACTCCAGGCATAGCACTGAGCATCTCAAGAAGAGCTTCAGGGAGCCTCATACAGGAGCTCAATCTTAACAATGGAATCTCACAGTGTGCTATTTACCAGATTACAATAACTACTTCACAGAGTATTGTCTAGGGATCATGGCTAGCACTACACTTGAATACCCAGTAGCCACATTTCCATGAGGGAAAGAGTACTTACAGTACCTCTGTGTCTGACCAGGTTTCAGTAATACAGGTTAAGCCTCTACTCCACGATCAACTCATGGATGAAGTAAACATTATTTCCTAGCCTGCTATTCAAAAGCAGCAGGTTGAATTATGAGGGGTTCTCTCTGCCACTGACATGAACCCCAGACAAGGAGATTTATGCCATCATTAAGTCTTCTTCCTATCAAAACACTTTTGGGCTGCAAGACTTTACTTTATTTTGGGTTTCATTCCTCTTTTTCAGTTTCAGCTTTTAAAATGTGGCCAGTAGAAGTCCTCACTTTGCTGTCTCTTATGCTAATGAAATGTGACACTTCTTCTATGCTAGTCCTGCCAATACAACTGGGAGTTTGACTTTCAGCTCTCCGAATATGGGTCAAACCTTATTTTTACATTGTTCATAATTGAGTGAGGGAACATGTGCCAAACTTACATTGACAGGTGCTGGGCCCAGTATTTACTGCTTTTAAGAAAGGGAACTAGGCAAAACTATGAATGCCATTCATTCTGTGCCAATTACAACCTGCCTATTTCTGTGGCATTGTGTCTCACCTTGCTAGCTTCCTTCTGCTGACTCTACTAATTAACAAACATAGATACTACCAGCAAGCTGTGTCGCTGATTCAATGAAGTTCAGACTGAGTTGACGGCTGTTCCTTGGAAATGTCAAGAAGATATACAATTTTTCTGGCACCCCAGAAAAGCCAAGGATCAGACACAAAAAACACCACCACTTTATGAAGAGAAGCTAGTTTTAATTCTTGAGACTCTCGCCCAGAAGAAACAAGTCTTGCCAGTGTGCCCATCCAGCTTGGCATCCCACTAAGCAAAGTGTTGATGGGATCTTCCCAGGAGGGGAAAGTCTAGGCAAGAAACTATGATAGCCCACTCCAGAAAACCCATGGAAAGAGGCAGCAAAGCACAAGCCTGTGGTGGATCACTAAAACAAATGGAAAGCTAAAAAAATATTTTAAAAAACACATGGAAAATTGGATAGATTCTGTGAACTTCTCTACACTTTCAGTTAATAATAGCAGTTGGTTCTGGAAAAATGGTTACCAAGTCAACCATGTTACAGAGAGACAGAAAGAGAGGAGGACGAGACACTGTGAAGATCTCCTGTGCAGCAACACCAGTGTTAATTTCAGTTGTGCTCTTGTCAGGATCCAAATTTGGTCATAAATTCAGACATTGGTTAGAAAATTTCCCTATTATAGTTTATGGGTGAATCTTTTGTTTTCCAAATCTAATCCTGAATAGGCTTGATCTGAATCAGTTACCACTGAATTTCAAATCACAAATAAAAATTGTGTCATGTCTGTATTGAATTTCAAATTTAACCTAGATCAGACCTGTTTACATAAGCTTAAGGCTTATTGCTATCTTTTTTGAGTATATGCAAAAAATGGCTTGGCCTTAATTCTATTATTAACTCAGAAAGGCTGGAACTTATTTTTCTCCATCCTACCCTACAGTTTCTACTCCATCCTATGTGACAACAAATGAAGCAGGGTTTTTTTCTCCTTTAGGCACCCTCTGGCTACTCTTATTATTTATCCAAATCTTTCCCTGCCAATAAGGCTCCTCTTTGTTTAGGTGAATAAATACACCTAGAAGAGTTTTAACTTGAGTTTTGGGGAGACATGTATGTTTGCTCAAAAATGCATGGAACTTTTTTCCTTCCTCATTCCTACTTCATTAAGGCATTCCTTGATTTATGACCAAAAACCGGAATCAGGCAGTTGTTAAGTGATTCTGGCTTCTCCAATTGAGTTTGTTTATCAGAAGCCAGCTGGGAAGATTGCAAATTGGGATCTGTGACTGCAAGACACTGCAACTGTTGTAAATACAAGTTGGTTGCCAAGAGTCAAAATTGTAATCATGTGATCACAGGGGAGTATGACAACCATAACACCAAGGATGGGCTATAAGTCACTTTTTCTGAGGCTGCTGTAACTTCAAACTCTTGTTAAATTAATCGTCAGAAGTCTAGGACAACCTGTAGTGAAAACATGATGTTTAGTCATGTGTATGTTAGGTTCAAAAGAGAAACCTCAAAATAAAATAATCTAGTTAAAGGCCAACGGCTGGGGAAAACTCACACACAAAGGTAAATTCTCAAGAACTGAAAAATCAAATATTGAAGTCTGGCAAGCTGCAAAGAGAAGGTGTATGGGGTACTGTTTTTTTACTTTTGTATTTCTCCTCTTCTTTTTTTGCTAAGAACCTATGGGCCTTTTGTAAGGCTTTTAGTCCGCTGACAATAATTTGTGAACATTGGGTTGCATCAGAGGTGGTATTCAGCAGGTTCTGACCAGTTCTGGAGAACTGGTAGTGGAAATTTTGAGTAGTTCGGAGAAGCAGTAATACCACCTCTGACTGGCCCCATTCCCATCTATTCTCTGCCTCCTGACTCCCAGCTGATTGGGAGGAAATGGAGATTTTGCAATATCCTTTCTCTGCCATGCCCACCAAGCCATGGCCACAGGACTTGTAGTAAAAAAATTTGAATCTCACCACTGGGTTACATGATATGTTGCAAGAAATTATACACTGGATAAGTAGAATAGTAGCATACTTAGACTTTAGATTTTCCCGGTCTATTTATTTCAATTTAGACCAGTGTTTCTCAACCTCAGCTACTTTTAAGATGTGTAGACTTCAGAATTCCTCCGTCCACACATGTTATGGTTCCTACGGTTGAGACACCCTGATCAGATTGATTGATTGATTGATTGATTGATTTCATCAGATTTCTATACCGCCCTTCTCCAATAGGACTCAGGGCGGTGAA
>JANHZT010008988.1:449353-469398 GCA_032468215.1 Stegonotus admiraltiensis | reverse complement strand
GCTGTACACCGCCCTGAGTCCTTCGGGAGAAGGGCGGTATATAAATTTAATAATAAATAAATAAATAAATAAAATATGAAGAGGGGAGAGATTACACA
The DNA here is from genome assembly GCA_032468215.1 of Stegonotus admiraltiensis. NCBI lineage: Eukaryota > Metazoa > Chordata > Lepidosauria > Squamata > Colubridae > Stegonotus > Stegonotus admiraltiensis. Next base: position 469,300 of record JANHZT010008988.1, on the reverse strand, counting down.
AAATGAAATTTTGTTTTCCTCTTTATTGCCCATTAGTCTTATGGCTGAATAGTCAAGGATAGACAACTGTCAACATTGGAGATCCATGTGATGTGTACCCATTTAATGCCCCAACACCTAAGCAATACTTTTCACTTAAAAGTGAACATTTAGAGGCATTCATGGCACTACATCCCATTTTCATTACAGTGTCTAAGTCCCATGAAAGCGTAGATAACATCTAAGAAAGCAAATCATGTCACCTAATCATGTCACCTTCATCTTTTGGGTGGTTTATATGACTTCTTTAGCACATTTTTCCAGTTAAATAAGATCAGCAACTGCATTATGTGTGCTTCCATAGTGGCTGCAATCTAAACTGAAATTCCTTGTTTTTCTATTTGTGTTTGTTTCATAACTACCCAAGGGCATTAATCAGTTTTAAAACTTTTTTTTTCTGTATTCACGAGTTTGAATGCATTCACGTAAATTCAGGACACACAATTCCTTAGTAGTCAACAACGCAATAAGAAGCTGAGTTTACATAATGAATCTGGCTGAAAATAACAGGCTGATGTTGGCATCATATGATGTTGCATAAAAAAAGAGGTGCTTCTTTTGGCATTAATAAAATCTAGGTCAGGCTTAATCAACAGTTCACTTTTATGTTTTATGCCTGCATAAGTGCACACGCAGAGTATATTCCTATCACTTGGTGTACTAAGCCATGATTTGCATTTGTAAAACCATAATTGGCTCAATATATACAACATGAAGAACCAAATTGCAGCTTAACATAAAACAGGCCTGGATACTCACTGATGCCAGATCAGATCATTAGCTGTGCTGAGCACTTTTAGGTTGGTAACCATAATCTCTTATAATTTGGCCCCACAAATTTTTAAGAAGATGAGATAATAAAAAGCAGTTATCATTCATAGTGATTGTCATTCATGGTGATAGGCAGCAAAGTCTTAATCCATTATCCTTACTTTGTGAGTTGAATTTTCCCAGAAATGTGTATCATTTTCTCTCCTAGCTCATTTGTCTATGAAGGAATACCATGCATCTCTTCCATTTGTCCTTAGATTTATCTAGATGGTTTTTCTTTTGCCAATGCAGTTCTCTTATCTTTGGTTGGCTATTTGCATTTGGATGTTATTCATGATTCTAATCTGTCCTTGAAATTTTCCCATTAGTGAAGAGACAATTTTAATAAATTAATAGATAAAATAACATGTTAAGCAGTGACATCAGTTTGAGAAAAGGTGGAAGGAATCCAGCATAATAAAACTGACAAAACAGAGGAAGATTGTCATTTGGATTACTACATGCTCTTCATAATGAGAATTGTTCTAATGTATAACCACTGATGACCAGAACACCATGGCTAATAAAATTTACGTGCTTCTCTTGAAGAGAGATCAACTTTTTGTCATATGACAAAGCATTTACCTATCAAAGATTTGCCTTGTCATCTGAAGTTACACTTGGTCTCTGTCTTGCTTTCACTGTAATAATTTATGGCATATTTAATTGAAATGTCCACCCAAAGCTTCACATTTCTTATGCCTTTGCCCCCCCCCCTTCTTACTAATTTCCTTCATGAAAGACACTTTTTTCCTAATCTGGTTAGATTAGAGAAATAATTGTATTTGCTTTGTTGTTGCTATCTGATCTCAGTGCTTACTAATGATGCTTCAGTCTAGAGACTGATAGGAATATTGGGATTTCTGGGAGAGTTTTATTGTAATTTACTTTTGGCCAAAAAGATTATTGTCAGGTTAATGGGGAATAGAGAATTATGTCCACCAATTCAAATAACAAACAGAACTTGGGCTCAGAAAGGAAATGGAAGGTCAGTTGCCCCAAATTGAGGATTAGGAAGAAGGTTCTGAGACCTTTTGAGCTCAAGTCACATTACAGACTATTCCATGCCTCATTTGCCTCAGAACAAATACATCAGCTAAGAGCTAGAATACTTGGCTTCATCTAAGCTTGGATTGTGGATTGGTACTTGTCCATTGCCTATTAGGAACTGGGCCACACAAATGGCGAGCAAGTGAGTGAGCAAAGCTTCATCTACGCATCCACAGAATTGTACGTTGCATGCAAAACCATCCCTTTCCCCCCACTGGTCTGTGGAAGGCAATTTTTCTTCCGAAACTGGTCCCTGGTGCCAGAAAGGTTGGCGGGCACTGATTTAAAAGGAGGGAAAACCTTATTTAGATACTTTTGGATCACATTACAGTTATAGCTTCTCTCCAAGATGCAGCATCTCTAATCAATCAACACTTGCTTTTTTTTAGTACGTCTGTGCTTCACTATCTTTTTTATTCCAATTCTCTACTGAACCTCCTATTTCCCTGACTATCCAAGAACTACACATATCCCCAGATGTAATAGAATTGTCCACATGAGAAATAGGGGGAAAACAATGATATTAGAACAATGAAGCTTCTGTAAAATAGGGGTTTCAAATACTTTCGAACAGCTTGTTCTGTGAGCAAGCTACATGATCTTCTCCCCTTGAAAAATGCTGGGCTGGATTGTTTTTGCTTTAATCTTTGCACTAAATTGAAGTATTTAGCCTAATAAGTACTGAATCTCTTCCCTCTTCTGAGCTAGGAAAATATATGTTAATCCCAGTGGTGAAATCTAAAATTTGTTACTACCAGTTCTGTGGGAGTGGCTTGGTGGTGATGGGGGTAATGTGACTGGGTGGGCATGGTAATTTTTTTTTTTTACTTTTGAAACCATTTTTTCTCTAACTTCTTCGGGGAAGAGGTTGTAAAAAAAATGCTTTCCAAAGGCTCTGACGATCCCAGCTGAGTTGCCTGATCGGCAGAGATTTTTTAAAAAGCCTCTGCTTGGCTCGTCAGAGGCATTTAAAAGAAAAAAAGAGTTTTTTTCTTTTAAAAGCCTTTGAAGATCCCAGCTGAGCTGCGCGATTATCAGAGGATTTTTTTTTTTACTAAGGTTGTAGAAAAAATACTTTTAAAAGTAAAAAAAAGCCTCTGATGATTGTGCGGCTCAGCTGGGTATGGGGAGGGGGGTGGGCAGGGACTTTTGCTACCAATTCTTCGAACCACCCACCTCCATCACTACCGGATCAGGCGAGCCGGTCCGAACCGGGAGCATTTCACCCCTGGTTAATTCTATCAAAAGGCAAAGAGACATCTTTATCTATATTCTGGGAGAAAAGTGAATTTGGAACAAAATGTTATTTTGTAATCTTAAGTTTTATTTGAGCACTAAACCTATGACATACTCAGTGCGATCTGACCTTAGTTGTTTGCTTACAGATGTTTGATTACTCAACTAGATAACATCAGTGAGAATGAATGGGGGCTGTCTGCCTTTTTATATGCGATTGTCCTGCCAGTTTTCATGGGAGTATTGTTTTCTTCTTAATGTTCCTTGATTAATCTAACTACACCAATGACTGCACTAGAAGTTGGATCCTGGCTGGGAAGATACTTTGGAGGTGATGGAGACACATCTGAGCCTTGTTATCTGGAAGGAGTTTGAGCCAGTTAAGCTGAAGAAATTGGACAGGGTCCTTTGGAACTCGGCCACCTGCATTCATGATCCATGCCCTTGTTGGTTGGTTAAGACTTCCAGGGAGGTGGCATGTGGTTGGGTCCAAGCTGTGAAGGAGGCAGTGGTACAAGAGACCATTCTTGGATTCAACAGTATTAGATAACTTTCACCCAGTCTCCAATGTTCCATTTCTAGGCAAATTGTTGAGCAGGTGGTTGGGGCACAGTTACAAAGGATCCTGGATGAAGCAGTTTAATGGGATCCTTTTTAGCATGGGTTTACAATGAATGGGTTCAATGGTATTGATCACACTTGTTGGCAACCTTTGGAGGACTTGGGATGGGATGGTGTATCTATTTTGGTTCTCCGGGACTTCTCAGCAGCTTTCAGTACCATTGTCCACGATATCCTTCTGGACCAGCTTCGGTGATTAGGAATGGGAGGCACTGTGCTACTGTGGTTCCCCTACTTCAGTGATGGCTTTGCAAGTGCGTGTCTAGGCCACAGCCCAGAAGAGGAGCTGCCCAGGGCACATGCGTGCACCAGGGGTGGGTTTCACTTACCTTTGCTATCGGTTCGCTTGCATACACAGACCCTAGCTGTACAGGTGATATTGTGACAGTTCTGACTGTGTATCTGGAGGCTGTAAGGGAATGGATGGGGAAGAAATAGCTTCTGCTCAACTCTAGCAAGACAGAGTTGCTCTCTGTTTCTGGCTCCCCAGATCCAGATGATATTTTATCTTTGACTGGATGGAGTAGCACTCTCACAGACAACTCCTGCTCAAGAATCATGGCTGGGAGGGGCTTTGCACAGATTTGTCTGGTGCACCAATTGTTCCAGGGGTGAAATGCTCCTGGTTTGGATCGGATAGCCCAATCTGGTAGCAATGGCGGCGGGTGGTTTGGAGAACCGGTAGCGAAAATCCCTGCCCCTCCCCCAATGCCCAGCTGAGCCGCATGATCATCAGAGGCTTTTTTTAACTTTTAAAACAATTTTTTCTTTGGCCGAAGAGGTTATAGAAAAAAAATGCTTTTAAAAGCCTTTGACGATCACAGCTGAGTTGCTTGATTGTCAGAGGCTTTTATTTTAAGCAAAAAAATGGTTTTAAAAGAAAACAAAAGCCTCTGACGATCAGGCAACTCAGCTGGGATCATCAGAGCCTTTTAAAAGCATTTTTTTACAACCTCTTCGGCCGAAGAGGTTGTAAAAAAAATTCTTTTAAAAGTAAAAAAAAAGTGGCCATGTCCACCCAGTCACATTACCTCCCCCCCAAGCCACACCCACAGAACCGGTAGTAACAAATTTTACATTTAACCACTGAATTGTTCCCTTTCATGTACTGAAAGACTTTGCTCAAAGTCCTGTTTGGATTACTGCAGTGTGCTCTATATGGGACTGCCCTTGAAGACCACCCAGAAGCTGCACAGAGGTGGGTTTCAGCAGGTTCTGACCAGTTCTGGAGAACCGGTAGTGGAAATTTTGAGTAGTTCGGAGAACTGGTAGTAAAAATTCTGACTGGCCCTGCCCTCATCTATTCTCTGCCTCCTGAGTCCCAGCTGATCAGGAGGAAATGGGGATTTTACAGTAACCTTCCCCTGCCACGCCCACCAAGCCGCACCCATGGAACCGGTAGTAAAAATTTTTGAAATCCACCACTGAAGCTACAACTAATCCAGAATGATGGGTATGTAATCCCACTGTTGTGTGAGCTGCATTGGGCCTGTTTCCTTCTGCGTGCAATTCAAGTTGTTGGTTATACACTTAAAACCTTAAATGGCACAGGGCCTGGTTATGTGCAAGACCACCTTTCCATAAGGATATCAATCTATCCTATCAAATCAGACATGGTGGGCATGTTCCTGGTCCCTTCCCTTAAACATTGCCATTTTATGGAAACTAGGAAACATGCCTTTCCTGTAGGAGTCTCTGCCCTAGGCAACACTCTTTCCCCTGAAGTTACCAGATCGCTAACTTCCTATCTTTCTGAAAAGCACTGAAGTTTTGGCTTTCCCTCCAAGATTTTATGAGAGATTGCATGTCAGAACTTTAACTTTGATGCTATGTTTTTAATATGTATCATTGTATTATATTTATGTATTATGTTGTTTTGGTTTGTTGCAAAGTCAGCCAGATGTTCAGATTGGATTTGGCATTTCCCCCCACCCCACAAGACCTTCCCAATGACCTGGGATAGAGAGATGTTGATAGTATTAAAGGTATTGTTCAAGAGATGCTCCAGTTGTTTTGGAATTGCAAGGCACCTATTACTATTGATACTACCTTTACTTTCTTTTGCTGCAGTTCTATTTCTACTGTATTTGTCCTTTGTTTTCTTCAATTTTTCTCTTCTCTTCTGCTGCATAATTATTATAGTACTGTGATGGCGAACCTATGGCACACGTGCCACAGGTGGCCTGCGAAGCCATATCTGTGGGCACCCGAGCATTGCCCTAGCTCAGCTCCAGCGTGCATGCACACGCTGGTCAGCTGATTTTCGGGCCTTCTGGGCCCACCGGAAGTTGGAAAATGGGCCATTTCCAGCCTCCAGAAGGCCTCCGGGTGGGAGGCCCTTTTTGCCCTCCCCAGGCTCCTAGAAAGCCTCTGGAGCCTGGGGAGGGCAAAAAATTGGCCTACCTGGCCCACCATGCCATTGTGTGCCAAAAGCGGGGGGAACAAGGGGTGTGTGTGTCACAAGCCCATGTACAGGAGGTGGGGTGCATTGAATTATGGGTGCAGGCACGTGAGAGAGACCCCCCCACGCTCCCCCTACTTTTGGCACACAATGGCAAAAAGGTTAGCCATCACTGTTATAGTTGGTCACTTTTATCATTGATATTGTTTTATTTGTTTATTAGGAGCTGCCCAGAGTTTGATATAAGATGGGTGGTTATATAAGTGTTTTAAATGAATGAATGAATTAAATAAATAAATGATTCTGATGAGATGTCATATTTTCTGCTTTTACTTCTACTTCTGCTTTTCACTTTAAACCTTTTTGAAGTATTTGTTTTAAATTATTTTTACTGTTTGAAAGGCGGGGAAAACCAAATCTGTTACTGGCAGATCCCACATTTGAACAAGGGGACCAATTTGTTGTACCTAACACTTGCTGGAAATGATGAATTCATTTCTACTCATAAAAAACAGCGAGGAAATTTGGAAGCTTTGACAATATAAGAGAGCTGAGTCATTTTCAACAACTCATTGTCCTTTGAGGAATATATTTCTTTTCAAGGGAATGTATTGATGTACTCAAGTCTATGAACAAGAACAATCTAGAGAAACAGCAGTTGGTTTCAATAACATTTTCAGTAACTAATTATCTTCAGAGAGTTAAGTCTGGGAATAGATAGGAACACAAAGTAATGTTCAAAGGAGATGCTCTCTTTATCTCTGTAGCTGTTATTCAGGTTGCACTTCCAGGTCATTTTTATTTTGCCTTCTATGTACCAGATGTGACAGACATACAGATGTATATCATGTAGAGTGAATACGTGTGAATGGTTTAGTATTATTCAGTTTTCAGAATTTGCAACAGATATTTTTTTTTAGTCAGGACATGGCAAGTTTTATTTCATATATTATAAAATGTGTAAGGGGCAATGAACAAAAAAGGATTACAGAGCACCAAAGAGATAATAATTTAAAGTAAAAGAAGTAATGTGTTTCAAAATGAGAGCCCCTTTTCAAGAACACTTATAAAAACACTTATAAGAGCCTTGGTGGCGCAGCAGACTAAGTGCTGTTAACTAGCACCAGCTGCCTGCAATTACTGCAAGTTCAAATCTCACCTGGCTCAAGGTTGACTCAGCCTTCCATCCTTTTGAGGTAGGTAAAATGAGGACCTGGATTGTGGGGGCAATATGCTGACTTAGTATAAAAAAGAACACCACTTTGGGGGGGGGGGAAGCCCTACTAAGCAGGTATATACAAAAAGTATGAAGGCTATTGCTTAACACATTGTAAGCCGCCCTGAGTCTCCAGAGAAGGGCAGCATATAAATCTAATCAATCAATCAATCAATCAATCAATCAATCTCTAGATAATAACTAAAGTATGCTGTTTTTTCCTATAATGGATACATGTGATTATGAGATAATTTTGAATAGGATATCATATTGCACTAGTGTAATTTGAAACTTGAGGTACTTCTGCCATAAATTATATTACATACTAGTAACTGCATAAAAGTATTGGATTTTTCTAGTTGCAAGGTACTAACTTTGGTTGGGAAGGCTTACAGCAAGATAGTTGAATAGAGAAACAACAGGAGGAGAGGAATATTACTACTCTATAGAATGAGGACTATGTGCTCTACGAGGAAAAGAAGAGTAAGCCTCTTGCATCAGCTCACCAGGAAACATGTAAAGAAGTGTTTCTCAGCCTTGGCAAATTTAATCTGTAAAGATCGAGAAACACTGGTGAAAGGAAGGCTATTCAGAAAGGCCTTTATTTATTCTTTCTGTGAGGGCATAATAAATATGTCCTGATAGGTGTCTAGATTCATAAAAATAACAATAACAGTATACTGATGTATATTCTGCAAAAGAGAATGAAGGCTATTTTGAACATCAGCAAAACAAAGTCTGTTCTGTCCCCACTACACGTTAGTCTGCGTGCAGCTCGACATGCAGCTAAACCTACAATAAAGCAGACTGTGTGTGTAGATCTGAATGCTTTATTGAAACAACAGGATATGATGAAACTGGGTAAAACAGGAATACATACAATGAGAACCAAATACAAGATAGTCAGTATTAAGTTACTGCTAAACATAACAATTAATAAATACAAGCAATTTAAATCTCATCAGCGATGCTCTGTGTGTGGGATGTGTGTTTCTTCTTGGATGACTATGTGCTACAGATTAAGATGGATGCTTCTTTGTGCTTCTGCCTCCTCCAAATGCTAAAGGAAATGGAGTCTGACTTCCCAGCATGCACTTGGTTTGAGAGTGCAGGTTGATGGGTAAAATGAGTTGGGTCAGCTTCAAACAATATACTTGGTATTTTGTCTCTCTTGCTACTAGATGGGGCTAAAGAGAAACAGTATTATACAGTTATATGCTGGGGTATGACAAAGTGGATTTTATATTGAAAGATGGTTTATAGAAATCTTTCTAAAAGGCTTACGTAAATGGGGAGACTTTTATCCTATCAGAATTTGACCAGTCACAACTTCCCTGACCATTATCTATTACATTTGTAATAATCTTTCTTGATATTCAGGATGAATCCCCTTGGAAGTCAGCATAAATCATATCTTTAGAAATAAAGTAAAAGTATTGCCAGAGTTTAGATCTGTTTTATACCTGATTTGCTTTATGTTCTATTTAAATTTTATGTTTTATTTAACTTTCTATTTAAAGTTAGACTTTAAATTAAAACCTTGCCAAAGGAATGTGTCTAAACCTAATATTTGGATCTAAAGCTAATATTAAAATATAGCATCTCAAAATCCATAATTAACTATGGACTTTCAATACTGTGATCACCATTAGATCATTTGGAGTTGTTAGGATGCTAAGCTAGTAACACTTCAGATGCAATATCTGAACTAACAGAAAACAGCAGACCTTGATTGATTTTCCTTCCCACAGCAAATAAGTAGGTTTGGACTTGGTTAATATTGGGAAGGGAGATGTCAGGAATTTATAGAAATGTAGCCTAGATGGGAAAATTGAAATATTATCATAGAAGAAGACAGTGGTGAGTTATTTCTACTGTATATTGCTGCCAAAACCCACTATATGAGCATGTCCTTGTGAAGAAGATTTTGAGGAAATCTTTACCTTTTCCAATAGATTTGATGAACCACCTCAAGATATTCCTCTTAAGTTAATTTTGGCTTATATAATGGATGTCACTAATAGTTGGTGATAAGCAAATGCTCATTGACAAATATTCTCACACTTTCAAGGTTTTTATAGGGTTTTTTTTAATGAATAGAAACATATTATAATTGGAAATGTTTAATTTTAAGAGCTACATTGATATTTAAAGAGGGTGCTTCATGTGAGATGAATATCAAGCAGATAGTGAGATGAATGAAATGTTCAGAAGCATATGTTTTGCAGAGAATTATGAAAAACCAAAATGATTTATGTAGTTCACAGAATTCAGCTTTCCTTGAGACAGTAAACCGCAGTTGGCAAAGCCCTCTCCATGGTGCTTAAATGAAGACTAGATGTTGCAGTAAAATTGTCTTTACAAATGAATAAACAAATGATATCTTATTTTATTTTATTTATTTATTTGTGAACCATATATAAGATAACAGGTAAAAGTATAAACATAATTTGAATACATGAAAAGAGTAACAGTAAAAAGGAATATTAGGACAGGGACAGTAGGCATGCTGGTGCACTTATGCACACCTCTTACAGACCTCTTAGGAATGGAGTGAGGTCAATGGTGGACAGTTTAAGGCTAAAGTTTTGGGGGTTTGGGGAAGAAACCACAGAGTCAGGTAGTGCATTCCAGGCATTGACCACTCTGTTACTGAAGTCATATTTTCTGCAATTGAGTTTGGAGCGGTTTACCTTGAGTTTGTATCTATTATTTACTCGTGTGTTGTTGTGGTTGAAGCTGAAGTAGTCATTGACAAGAAGGACATTGTGGCAGATAATTTTATGTACTTTGCTTAGGTCAGACTGAACTCAGAGTAGCTCTAAATTGTCTAAGCCCAAAATCTGGAGTCTGGTGGCATAAGGTATTTTATTGTGGTTAGAGGAATGGAGGAATGGGAATTTTGCAGTATCCGTTCCCTGGAGTGGGGTGGGAATGGGGATTTTGCAGTATCCTTCCCACCAAGCTACGCCCACAGAACCGGTAGTAAAAAAAAATTGAATTCCACCACTGGGTAAGCACCTGCTGGCCTTTCCCATTTGGGGGGTGGGGGGGAAAAGATGACTTGAAATCTGGCACAATTGTAAAATGTTTGTAAAATTCCCATCCTCTCTGGCAAGCATATTTATTGGTCGTGATGAGAGTTGCCATTCAACACATCTGGAGAATTCCAGTATAGAAAAGGAATACGTGGCTTTTATAGGCCTCACTTTCTTCAGGTTAATCCTCAAGGCATGTACTGTATCTACCCTTGTGGTCTTTCAGGAGCCTAGAAGGAGTACTGGCTTAAGAGTCTTCCTTGTGACGTAAAGAAAAATAATACTAGGTATTTGTGTAATCCAGATGGGTTATTCTTCTCCATTTGTTTTATTATTATTATTATTATTTTTTTGGCTTTTGGCTTTCAACCATTTGTTTCAAACCCTATCTCTTTCCGTCACTGAGTCAGAATTACAGTTTGGCCTTTTCTTTTGTTTTCTTTTTCTCGGTGTTTTTTGCCAGCCTGCTTTTACTGCATCTGCTTTAAATATCTCCTTTGTTGTGTTGCTGTTTTTAATCTTACCCGTCACGCTGTGTTGCTTTTTGTTTCATCCTTGTTGTGGATGTATTTAGAAAGTGGCATGCTATTTTGGAAAAGAAAGAAGGCAAAATGACAAGCTATTGTCCTATGTTCTGTGTTCTGAGTTCTAAGATCAGATACTGGGATTTGAAGGCTTTTAATTTGATGGCCGGGGCGGGGGGGGCGGGGCTGTTAAAAAATTAAAAATGAGACTCGGTAAGACGGTGTGAGGAAAAATGCTTTTGTCTTGATATGTAAATTATGGCAGTCATCCAAACAGCAGCTATCGGTGTGCATTATACCATTGTACCGAACAGAAATCTATTCCTGACGAAAGGAAAATACTTCGTGGAAATCGTGTGGGACTTTTAACTTCTAAGAGCTTTGCTAATTGCCTGATTGTATCTTTTTTTTAAAAAAATGTAATACCTGATCTGAATGAGATTGAGGAGTGGGAAATGCAGAGCAATTTGTAAACCAAAGCTTATCATTCACATTTTCACTTTTCTGGATTTTACTTTGCTATATTTTTTTTTAAAAAAAAGATATTAGGGAAAAATCTGTAGAAAAATGCATAGTCATGAAAAGTATATTATACAGGAGGAGAAAGTATTTGAAATACAGTCTATGAACAAAAATGCAAATACATTTGTATTGGTATGGAGAAATGTGTAGCCAAATATTTACAAACTTCGGCAGGCATTTAAAATCCCTAAATTTAATGAACTGAATCTGAGAGATTTACAAAAAAAAAAAAGAAAATGAAATTGACAGATTATTTGTTTATTTACCCATATTAAAACAACAACAGCGTACAACCGATATTTAGTTTTGGACTGTAGTATAATCCCACCCAGTGTGACCAGACCAATGGGCTTTACAGATAGACCTCAGTTTATGACCATTCATTAGCAACCATTCAAAGTTACAGCGGCATTGAAAAAAATGACTTTCAACGAGTCCTAGCACTTATAACCATCTCCGCATCCCTGCGGTCACATGATCAAAATTGCAACATTTGGCAAGCAGCCTATATTTACAACAGTTGTAAAAAAAAGTCCTGAGGCCATGTAATCACCATTTGCAGCCATCCCAGCTGGCTTCCAAGAAGCAAGAGACAAAGGGGGAAGCCAAGTTTGCTGAATAACCACAGTGCTTTGATTAATGACCACAGCAAAAATGGTTATAAATTGAGTACGACTCACTTAATAATCTCCTCACTTAGCAACAGATGTTCCGCTCCCAACTGCCAGTTTGGCAATTCCAAGACCCAGTTTTGTCTAGTCATTAAGGCTAAAAAGTGGAAGATTGTGAGTTCAAGTCCCGCCTGGCTCAATAAAAGCCAGGTAGGTGACTTTGGGCCAGTCACTCGCTCTTAGCCCAGCTCACCTCACAGTCTTGTTGTTGTGGAGAAAATAGAATGGTGTGTTAGATATGTTCGCCGCCTTGAGTTGTTTGTAAAAGTAATAAAACGGGATACAAATAAATAAAATAAATAAAAATAAAAATTGTGGTCATAAGTCGAGGATTACCTGTATAATTAACAACCAGAGGACAATAAACCTCCCAACATCTAACCACTGAGGAAGACCTAAGGCAGGGTTTCCCAACCTGAGAAACTTCCAGATGCTGGGAATTCTGAGACTCAAAATTGCATATCTGAGAGCTCTTTTGCATATGGGCTTTTTCCCCCTTTCTAAATTACTTACCTATGCAGAAAGAGCAGATGGGTCACGGTATAGGTCTTGGCAATAGCATGTGTATATATTAAAAGAAAAAAATCTTCTCCTATATGATTGTATGCTTGTGTATGCAAGTTGTGAAAAAAAAGCTTGAAACTTGACAATTCTGTTTCTTTTTCCCCCAGGGTAAACCAACTTATGATGCCTCCAACCTCAGTGAAAGTTTAAGGACGGCGGTAAGTAACAAAAGCAATGAGTAAAAGCATCCTAAGAATTCTAGGAATTTCTAGGGCCTGCTTGGAATTCTAGTAGATGCTGTTTTGGGTCCACCCCCCTCCTCAAAAAAGGCAATTTTATGATGACAGGTTACTTGCAATAAAATAGCTGCATTCAGATGCACATATGCGCTAGTCGTTCCCGACTCTAGGGGGTGGTGCTCATCTCCGTTTCCAAGCCGAAGAGCCAGCGCTGTCCAAAGACCTCTCTGTAGTCATGTGGCCGGCATGACTTAACACCAAAGGTGCACAGAACGCTGTTACCTTCCCACCAGAGGTGGTCCCTATTTTTCTACTTGCATTTTTTATGTGCTTTCGAACTGCTAAGTTGGCAGGAGCAGGGACAAGTAACGGGAGCTCACCCTGTTACGTGGCACTAGGGATTCGAACTGCTGAACTGCCGACCTTTTGATCGACAAGCTCAGCGTCTAAGCCACGAGCCACCGGGTCCCTTGAACAGTTAATAAGCCTGTTGAAATGAAATGACAATTTTGACAATTTATTGACAGATGAAGTCTCTTCACTTGACCTGCTAAATAACATCAGGAAGTCTTCATAAACTACAGTGTAGCTTTTCAGTTCATCCAGACTGCTTAGCCAAGGTTTGGATATGAAATCAATTTTAAACCAATGGGTAGGATGCCCTGGTTAGTGTCCAGTTTCTCCGCTGAACAATTTGTAAAATATGCATCAGGAAAAACTGAATTACAGGACCTTTTTTCATGCAAGTTGGCCATGTTCATTCAACATGCTTCACTTTGATTAGCCCATTTTGTGAATTCGTATTCGACAATACAGTGAATCATAAATTAACCTGAACATAATGAAAGAAAAAAATCTAACAGTGTCACTGAACTACATGTCTGATTGCATCTGCTAAGCATTTACTTGACCTGATTAAACCTATTGTGTGAACAGTGACAGTGTTAATGTATGACAAAGCTAGATTACATCTGGCTATGAATTAAAAGGAATACATACTTCTCTTTGAAATACAAGTAGTCCTTGTTTAGTGACTATGTTTTTAGAGAGTGTTCTCAGTTACAATGGCTATGAAAAAGTAACTTTGCCTCTAGTCCTCAAATTTACGACCTTTGATGTCTGTACAGCAAAGAAAATCCTACGTAAGATTATAAAATTTTAGTGTTTTACTATGAGGACTACTTGTAGTTTAGTGTGTGAGTTACGTTTGTATATCCCACTAAACTATTCAGTATGGCCTTTCTTTCATGTTAACCTTTGTGAATTAAACTTTAAAATAACCATTTTCTCCAATGTCTCAAAAAGGCACCTGTACAGCCCAATGCACATTTAGCTAAATGCAATTGGAATGAAGTAAAGGAAGTATTAGGGAATGTTGAAGCCACTTGGTAAAGCATCTTGCTTCCCATACACATAGTTGGAGCTGTGGGAACTCAGAATACAATACTACATTAGCCCTGCCCATCATCTGGGTCCACTCTATTTTAGTAATTGGGGTCTAGATCTCTACTCTCTCTGATTCTGGTAATTCTTTGGAATTACTGAGGCTTGGCAGCATTGCTTCTCTGTGATGGCATCAGACCTTTGAAATGTCCTTCTAGTGGACACCTGGTTGGTGTTCTCTTTGATTATGTTCCAGAAGCAGCTCAGAGCAGAACTCTTCAAAGGGCGTCTGGGTCATGAGATCATTTGGGTCAGCCTTATCAGTTGGTTGTTGTCAGGATATGTATATCTTTGTAGTCAGTGTTTACTTGGATTATGGATGTTCTTGTTTTTTTATTGCATATTTTGACATTTGTGGTCTTATGAGATTGTGGCAGAGTATAAATGTGTGTGTGTGAGAGAGAGAGATTATAGGTAGGTAGGTAGGTAGGCAGGCAGGCAGGCAGGCAGAGGGAGAGATATATGATGGATAGAGAGAGGTGACAGATGATAGAGATATAGACAGATGAGAGATAGATGGGGGGAAGAGACGATCTCTGAGATAGATACATAGATAGATTATAGAGATAGATAGATGGAACAGAGAGAGAGAGATCTGACATAGATACAGATACTGGTGTATATATATAGAGAGAGAAAATACAGTAATCAACATCTTGCCTCTGTAATAAAGAGCCACATTATACACTTTTAATAAGAAAACCCAAGATGCAGCATTGGAGTTGTGCTTTAAATGATCAGTTATTCACAAAGTCTGAGGGGACACTTTCAACAGAATCCTAAATATATTTTTCCAGCCAGTCCAGCAATTTGCAGCCTGTTGGATTCTGGCCATGGCCACTTTAATGGTCCAAGCTAGTACAAAAGAATGGGCTATAGATTTTTGACTGTCTCTCTGTGAAAGCATCTGTATCCTTCTCCCCACATTAACAGTTCTTCTTTGTTTCCTTCCTCGCAGCTGACATCTCGGGCAATGAAGGCAATCTTTCGTAGCTGCCACTAAACCCCAAAATGAGCACCTGTGGAAGACACCCCCTCCTCCTCCTCCCCCCTCCTCATACTTGGAGCCAGAGGAAATCCAGACTCTCGGACACGATGGGTTGGTGGTGTTTCAGCTGAATGAAGGTGTCTGCTGGGCACACAAGGAGCCTTGTAGTCTGCAGAAGCATGGATGACAACTTGCTCCCAATCTGGATGGATGCTGATTCTTTCATCCTCCCATCTCCGAAAAGAGACATCTGGGGAACTGAATATACTTGATTTTCGTCCAAGGAAGACACACCCACTTCTGCTAACGGAGCAAGCATCTAACACTATTTAACACCCTTGCTTTGGTCAGCAATCCTGTCTTCAGGTAGAGACATTATACCAGCCTCCCCAAAGCAGTGCTTTGCCATCTGATTAGAGCTCCCCAGATATGTTTTTTGCTCTTTAATAATGCAGTAGGATACCATTTTTTTCTGCAAGACACCAAAAAGATTGGATTAGCTGGATAGTTTTCCTTTTGCTTTACCTAAGACTGTCATTTGCACTAGCAGTTTACTGCTGGAGCTACCTCAGACCTATCAATTGGGTTTTTGGTGTGTGTTTTTTGGCCCAGCATGACTGGAGATTTATAATTTTCCAAGGGGAATGTCAGGGGGTTTTTTTCCCAAGTCTCTTGAGAAACAGGGAGACATGACAGCAAGTGTTTACTATCAACAGTTCTACCAATGATTCTCCAGGCCAAAAAAAAAAAGAAAATTACTAGACTGACCATTTCCAGTGGCAATATCCTCCTCACTCTCTTTTTTAAAAGAGAGAATGGTTGTTTTTCTGTTTACAAGCTAGAGCGGAGAACGGCCTTAAAATCCCATCCTGAATTTTGCATAGACGTTGAAGTTCTTTGCTCCTGATCCTGAGGGAGATAGATGGCTTCTGTTTCTGAGAAAGTGGTAGGCAGTTTACCCTTTTGGCTTTGAGAAAGGACACATGGCTGCAAAGCCCCATTAATCCCAACCAGTCCTCTGTTCATCTCATCTCTTTTCCACGAGATCTCCAGGAAACTGACAGCCTTCCAGATGTCAAAAGTAGAGATGGAGCAGAAATGAGTTCCATCTGAAATGGATCTTGGCTGCAGTTAAGTTTCAAACAGCAGATTTCAATAGATTTTCCTCGCATACACGTGCCGTGCACGCATACACAGTTTTCATTAACTCATCTTCAGCACGGATAGTTGCTCCACACTGCAGGACTATTTCCTTTCCTGCCCCTGTAGAGTTATCCAGATTTGCATGGCAGCATCAGTCAATTCAGTTGCTCTCATTCTGAAGCTGAAACCTTGCAGGATCAGTGTGTGGAATCCTCCAGCTCCTTCTAAACTTCACCGGCCCTGATATGATCTTCAAAAAATTGTTCCCTGCCCTCTTTTTAGGATCCAATTTAGCATATAACTTTGTTCCAAATTATTGTAGTAGGGAATCTAAACGGCACTAAGGCAAGCAGACTAACCCAGCGCTGGATCCGATAATGCCAGCGAGAGACCTCCCAGCCAAAGAAGAGAGCCAACTCCAACAGATACGGCCAATCCTTCTGAAACTCAAGATTGCTTGCCGGAATCCCATTTAGCAAAAAAAGAGTATTTTGCTGGCTCGGTGGCAGGTGCCACCTCGAAGGAACCCAAAAATAGTAAAACTAGGGCAAAAGATATGACTGGGGATGCTAAACCAGGCTTTGAGAGAATGAGAACCAGTGACTAAGCTTGAGGTTATACCAAAGTGGAAGAAAAAGATCTTTCTTGAGCAGACAACAATAAATATTGAAAAGGGCCTCGATTTTCCATTGTCTCTGAATCTCGGTCATGAAGGGAAGTCAACTCAGCTCTCCTCCTAAATGAGACTAATTAGTTTTCAAAGATCCCAGCAAGATAGGAAGTGATGCCACTTCCAACTCCCCATTCCATCTTCCAGCCAGGCCTGATTTCGAGGAATTGGCATTTTTGTTCTCAGACTTTTCACAAAAAGAGACGTTTTAATGATCACTTTGACAAGTGGAAAGCACGGAAGCGTGATACTAATGTTTTTCTTGTTATACAAGGCAGGACTCCAATTGTTTTTTCTGATTTTCTTTCAGAAGCAAAAATCGAACAAATGGCTATTTTATTTTTTAAAGGACAGTGAAATTGATTATGGATCTCAGAGTATAAAAACAAAGCAGTCAAATATATATATAAATGAATATATAGATATATATATATATGTATACGCATACATAATGTAAATTAAGAAATAAAACATATTTAAACAGTGAGTGCTGGCGTTCTCATTTTTCCTGTAATTGCTGTTGTCCTGCCCTCTGCACTGTGTGAATTTACACTATGGAGATGAACAAAGTAGTTGATGTTTGCTTTGAAATACAACTACCATAGTCTATGGGAGCGTCTGCCAAGATAAGAGCAGAGGAGAGTTGCCAAATTGTGTGTGTGTGTATAAGGAGGACTTTCCTTGTATTGGTTTTCCACAACCTGAGATGTTGGCCAGCAGTTTCTACAGAATATGGAAATGAATGGCAGTTGAGAAACTGTAAAGGTAAAGGTTCCCCTTGCACATAGGTGCTAGTCTTTCCCGACTCTAGGGGGCAATGCTCATCTCCGTTTCTAAGCCGAAGAGCCAGCGCTGTCTGATGACAATTCTGTGCTCATGTGGCCGGCATGACTAAATGCCGAAGGCTCACGGAACACTTATCTTCCCACCAAAGGTGGTCCCTATTTTTCTACTTGCATTTTTTAACATGCCTTTAAACTGCTAGGTTGGCAGAAGCTGGGGCAAGTAACAGGAGCTCACTCCGTTATGCAACACTAGGGATTTGAACCACTGAACTGTCGACCTTTCAATCGAAAAGCTCAGCATCTTAGCCACTGAGCCACCGCGGCCACTATAATTATAAACTATAATTATAAACTATAATTATAAACTATAATTATAAACTATAATCCACATCAAAGACTTGCCAATTTTGAGGAAACCTATTACTGTATACTAATCGTTAATTCAATCCAATGCAGGATTGAAATCAAGAGTATTCTCTGCTTGTTCTTTATATGCAGACACAAAAGAAGGTAAGCATCAACTGTTGACCTGCCAAAAACATAGGAAGTTAGTTTTGAAGATACTAGGTTAGTTTTAAAAGCTTTGGTTTCAGATAAACTATTTTCCCCAAAAAGGCATCCTAATTCTTCTCTCGTTTCACTCCTGCTTGGTGCTTGGTGCTCACTGAGCTTGGTCATTTTTCTGCAGATGTTTCATTACCTAACAACAAGGACCTCCCCAGGTCAACCCTCAGCTTACAGATATTCTCCTCTATGTCCTTGTAAAGCATTATACACAATAGTTCTACAGAATATACATTTCTTGCAGTGTTGGCAGAAGAGCGCATTATTCAGAGCAGTGTTTCTCAAGCTCAGCCACTTTAATTTGTGTAGACAGCAGCTCCCAGAATTCCCTAACCAGTATGCTGGTTTGGAATTCTGGGAGTTGAAGTCTACACAGCTTAAAATGGCCGAGATTAAAAAGCACTGATTTAGAGGATGTTTCTTTGAAGGGAAACTTACTGGTGTCTTGCACCCTTAAGTAGTAGGAGTTGCAGGAATTTTGTAGCTGCTGGGAAAAACCAATCCAAGCATCATCTTAAGTAATATTTTCCATTTCCATGTTAGCCTGATACATAGCATATTATACCCATTCAAACTTCAATTGTTTGCAAGCAGAAGCACAGATTGAGTGAGGGTTTCCAGAGGTCCAACATCCTGTGGAGGAAACTGATGAGAGAAAATAGAAGGCTAAGAAGAGAGAACAATCTCCAAATATAGAAAAGGTGTTCTTTGCTGCTCTAAGGAGCTGGACTTTAAACATCCGGTGAAAACGATAGAAAAGCAGGTTTTTACTCATTTTTAACTCCTCTTCAAGGATAAGATAGGAAGGGATGGGATAGAAAATAGAATAGACTAGAAAGAATTTGGAATGGAATGGAATGGAAAAAAATGGCATGGCATGGCATGGCATGGCAAGAAGAGAACAGAACAGAACAGAACAGAACAGAAACAGCGTGTTATGGATTGAGATGTTTCAAACAAAAGTAGACAATGTTTTTACATTATAAATTTCCCTTGAATGGAGGGAACTTCAGTAGACTTAAATCTATACCTTCGACTATTAACATTCTATGCAAACATTTAAAAATAGCATCTTCTGCATGGAAAACTTTGCTTGCTCGGAAAAGGGGGGGAACATACAAACAAGTAATACTTAGACTTCCTTACTTTCAAAAAAAAAAAAAAGCTGTATAAGGAGGCCAAGATTGAGGTTTTTAAGAAATTTGTAGCAAGGAATTAGACCAATTCTTGGAAGGTAAATCTTTCAGAGGACTAAAGCCATAAAATGCGTCTCATTAGATTTTTTTCCCTTCATACTTTTTTGGCTCATTTCATTGAGCTGCTGTATGTTGCTGCGATGAAAGAACGACGCATAGGCAGGATGATGGTTCATGGGAAGGCCCTTCAGTGGGAAGGCGCCCTGCGGGAAGGCACCCTGCTGGGAAGGTACCTTGCGGGAAGGCACGCCTGACCCCGTCCAAAAGACTCCCTTTTATTACAATTT
>JANHZT010008988.1:295126-306027 GCA_032468215.1 Stegonotus admiraltiensis | reverse complement strand
GTACATAAAAAGAGAAGATACATTCGTCAAGAACCATAAGGTACAACACTTAATGATAGTCATAGGGTACAAATAAGCAATCAAATCATAAACCATCAATATAAATCGTAAGGATACCAGCAACAAGGTTACAGTCATACACGGGAGGAGATGGGTGATAGAACGACGAGAAGATTAATAGTAATGCAGACTTAGTGAATAGTTTGACAGTGTTGAGAGAATTATTTGTTTAGCAGAGTGATGGCGTTTGGGGAAAAACTGTTCTTGTGTCTAGTTGTTCTGGTGTGCAGTGCTCTATAGCCTTGTTTTGAGAGTAGGAGTTGAAACAATTTATGTCCAGGATGCGAGGGGCCTGTAAATATTTTCACAGCTTTCTTTTTGACTGTGCAGTATACAGATCCTCAATGGAAGGCAGGTTGGTATCCTCTGAAGTCTGTGTCTGTCTTGTTGGGTTGATGACAGACTCAATAAATTGAAAACAGATTAGCATGATTTGGAGGAAGAATAGAATGAAAAGTTTGCTTACCCTTACAAAGGAGTTCCACTGAGCCTTGAATCCATAGGTTTTCTCCTAAATTCTCTTTCCACATAGGTGGGAGAAGTCTTCAGCAGATTTCCCATTTAACTCAGTTCATCAGATTAGAAATCATGGATTCATAACTCCAGTTCATTTGCAAGCCATCTTCAGAAACTTGCTTGAATTTGCTTCTCACATTTAACTGCTTAACGCATTGTAAGCCGCCCTAGAGTCTCCAGAGAAGGGCGGCATATAAATTGAACCAATAAATAAAATAAATAAATAAATATTCATGGATTGAATGACCCAGCAAATCACATTCTCTTCAGTTAGGCAAGATTGCTTTAGACATTTCAAAGCATTTTTTTTGGTGTGAATTGTCATTAACTTGAATGATAATTCTGAGAGGTCATACCATATGATTCCTTTTGAATACTTTTTGATTCTTTTTCTCTGTGCATTGGGGGGGGTCATTAAAATTTATTCTGTACTGCTTTAGAAGGTATGCATAGATCTCATAGCTTTAGCTTTTAAGACTGGACATTTCAGCAGGTAATTAAAAGATTTTTATGGGCTGAGAAAGCACTTTGACCTTGAAACAGTTTATGGCGTGAGGAAGTGAAGGATGTTTTATTTCTTGCTTTTTGCAAGGGTTAGCCAACTACAACCCTGTGCCACCATTATCTTTATCATTCTCAATTTCTACATAAGAAAGATGCTCCCTTTATGGACTTAAGAGAAGCTTCATTAAACCATGTAACAAATTCCTGATAGGGAGACCCAGAATTCAATCTCTAAGCCAGGGGTGGGGAACAATGGCTCTTTTATGACTGGTGGACTTCAACTCCCAGAATTCCTGAGCCAGCAGAATTTAACTCCCAGAATTCTGGGAGTTAAAGTCCACCAGTCATAAAGGGGCCATCGTTCCCCAACTCTGTGTTTAAACTGTGCCTTTTAATATTATTATTAAATATTATTAAATTATTATTTAATGTAATTATAATATTAATATTTTATTATTAATATTATTCAAAAGATCTCCTACCTTTTCTTCCCCTTCCCCCTTTTGGATGCTTGATTTAATACTTTTCTCCTGATTTTCTATAAATGAATACAGCAGATAGTTCTCTAATCCCCTATTTTTAAAAAATTAAATATCCAGGACAAAGAAAAAGCAGTCACGGATCAGCGGCGGTATTCCCTTATTGATCCTTCTTCGGAGACAGAGATCCTCCGGTTGCAACACCGTCTGGTCAGCACCGAGGACGTCCTGAGGAATGCCTTGGAGCAGGGCCAGCAAATGGAAAAACTGATGGAAGCTATGCGCAGCTGCTCTGAAAAAGCACAGGTCAGTCTTTCATGGTCATATCTGGAGTGGACCTGGTGAGGGAGGTTGGATGTGCATCCTCTAATTGCTGTTAAAAGAAATTAAGAATTGAATGTCAACTCGCAAAGCATCCGTGGCCTGCTCTCGAGTTGCCATAGGTAAGGGGGATGGGAAAATGAGCTTCACAGCTGCATTAATGAGCTGGTATCTCAGTCAAAACAAAGCACATTCCAACTGATAAGCCAAGGTTGTCTCCGCGGAAACCCACAGTGGCTGGAGGGGAATGAGGTCTACAACCGTTGGAGAATGTGACTGAACTGAAACTTTGGACAAAGTTTGGTTGTTAGTGCCTGACATTATTCCTCCTGTTTTCCCCACAAGAATCCTGTGAGGTGGGTTGGACTGGCCCAAAGTCTCCCACCTAGCTTTCATGCCCAAGGCGGGAATAGAACTCAAGGTCATAAAATGGAGCACAACTCACTTAAGAACTGTCTTGCTTAGCAGTGGAAATTTTGGACTCAGTTGTGGTCGTAAGTTGAAGATCAACTGTTTTCCTGCAGTCACTGAACTACTGAACCTGGGTATAATTTGACACGCAAATGATTGAAATTTCATGGATGTATTATTGTTATTTTAGCTGAGCCTCTAGTTATGCAAAGAGGAGATTAATATGGAAATAAGTTTCAGTTTATACTTTAATAAAACATCATCGCTTTTTATTGATTTTCTTTTCCCTAATGTCTCACATTTCTTCTTTATATCACATAAAACTGTTCATTTTTAATGGAATTCTATCCCTTTTTAATGCATCATCCAAGTGTGTGAATTCATAAATCATTTATGACCAAGGCTCTTTTAAAATTTTAGACTATTGGAAACTCTGGATCTGCTAATGGAGTCCATCAGCAGGAAAAGTCTCACAAACAGGAGGTTAGTGATTCTAAATATCTTTTCTGTAAGCATTTCTCCAGTTCTGACTTTACTCCTGAAATTGAGATAACCAGATGCCTTATCTGCTTATTGTGTAAGGTAGAGTGCAATTAGATGTTATAGTTTTTCCCCAAACTAAAACAGGTTTACTCTGCTTAAAAACACCCCCTACAATTGTCCATATTTTCCCCAGATGATAAAAGATGATCATATCAGTTATTCAGCAAATGTCCATAAATGACTTTTTTATAAAAAGTTCATTTTAACTCTTTGCTTTTTGAGAGCTCCAGCTGATCTCACAGATATCTTGGTCTAAGCCAGTGTTTCTGGCTGGGGGTTTCTGGGAGTTGAAGTCCACCCATCTTCAAGCTACCAAGGTTGAGAAACACTGGTCTAAGCCATTCAAAGGCTGAACCAGGAAGAGGGCTAGTTGATTGTGGTGACCTTTGACCTTGGCCTTTCAAGGCAATTAAGATGTTATAATTTTGGACTGCCTCTGGAACCCCAACAATGTTATTTGGGAAGCAGGCAAAGGGTGAGCCATCACAAGCTTTAGAAGAGAAACTTTGTAGCTCAGGATTGAACTGTGGGGTCCTTAGTGCTCTCTGAGCTCGGTGGTTTTCTTGCAGACGTTTCATTAACAGACTAGATAACATCATCAGTGCTGGCATTGATGGAGGACACCCCTCCCATATCGTTCGCTTAACAACTGTGGATTCATTTACTGACCATAGTGATTTGTTTAACAACGGCCACAAGAAAATTGGGTCCATAATTTGATGACCCTCTTTATGGCCAATCACAATTACGATCATAATGGGCAGGGTCTTGCTGTCATAAGTCAAGGACCGCTTGTATTTAATCATGTGAGCAGTTATCAGATTCCTAATCTGGTCTCAGTGGCTAAAACGCTGAGCTTGTCGATCGAAAGGTCAGCAGTTCAGCGGTTCGAATCCCTAGTGCCGCATCACGGGGTGAGCTCCCATTACTTATCCCAGCTTCTGCCCATCTAGCAGTTCGAAAGCACGTAAAAAATGCAAGTAGAAAAATAGGGACCACCTTTGGCGGTTTGTTAGGCCGGCTACATGACCACGGAGACGTCTTTGGACAGCGCTGGCTCTTCGGCTTTGAAACGGAAATGAGTGCCGCCCCCTAGAGTTGGGAACGACTAGCACATATGTTCGAGGAGAACCTTTACCTTTACCTTAATCTGGTCTCTTGTATTTCCATTAGGAGAAACACTGATGGAAAAGAAGGAAGGAAGGAAGAGAGGAAAGGAATACGGAAATCATTGGATCTGTTGTTGAGAAGAGGAAAACTTGGAGACGCCTCCCCCAAGCACCACCAAAAGTATTTCCACTCTATGAACCAAGTGGAAGTCAAGAAGGAGGGTTCCTCCCCGGTGATTTCTTTAGTTCTACGGTTGGGTCCAGTTCCTCCAAAGATGCGGTACAGCGGCTGTGCCTGTGGCTGAATTTCTCCTTTGGCATGACTGCAGCCTTTGGCAGTCATTTTTACTGGCATGGTGTATATCATGTCAGGTTTTTTGGGAGGTACTTCCTGCTGCGCCGGCGAGATACCTCATTTCAGTGGCTTTTGAAAGACATTGGAGATTTTTCTAAGAGACGTTCCCCTTGAATACTTGCTTAGGTAGCTAATAATTTGCACATAGCATTCAGATTTCCCCCTCCAGAGCCGCCGGATGGACCCAGGTTACAGATCTGCAAAAGAGCTAAGGTCGAGCGCCACTGACCCCGGGGAACAACCCAATGTCTGTTTGAAAAGAATCTCTGCCCTCTATCTAAAAAAAAACAAAACACAAAACCTGTTTTGAGGTGTCAGAAATATAGAGACTTTGCTTAAACCTAATGATATAACATGGGATACGCCTTTTGGGGTGGACCTTCTCTAACTTATTTTAACTTCAGTAATTATCAAGTCATTGGTGATTTTAGAGTTTTTGAGCCAATGGTGGACTTCCAAGCTGGTGCCCATATAGTTACATCTCTCATCTGTTCAGAGATACATCTTCGTTAAGCCAATGATAAACCCTTGAAACTAAAGTTGTGATTGACCTAGAGATCTAATCAGCAACTCTCTGGAAGGAGCTGAGATGTCCTCATTTTGAGGGTGGAGGGGTGCAGTATTCTTTCTTTCTTTCTTTCTTTCTTTCTTTCTTTCTTTCTTTCTTTCTTTCTTTCTTTCTTTCTTTCTTTCTCTCTCTCTCTCTCTCTCTCTCTCTCTCTCTCTCTCTCTCTTTCTTTCTTTCTCTGACTTATTACGCTTGAAATGCTGAAACGTTTTCCCAATATCCTAAGGGTTCTTTTCTTTTTTAAACAACTTAGGCCCCGTTTATACACGCAGCAGAATTGCAAGATAAAGCCCTTTTCACCCAAGTAAGATGCCTTTCAAGTGTTTTGGATTTCAGCTTCCAATAATGGATAAAGGGAAATCCAAAACATACGGAATAATAGGTTGCCTGCCTCTGTACTTCTGTTTTGCACAGATTGATCTGTTTGTGTGTTGTTCTACCACTGCAAATAACAAGGAGAGTAGCTTGTTTGAGGTGGCAAGGAAAGAAAGTAGCTTGTTTGGGGTGAGAGCCAGAAGAATTCAAACCTAACTTTTGGAGCACAAATGCTTTGCAGCCTGTGGCAGTAATCTTCAGATAGTGTTGTTCTCCCTTGGTTTTCTTGCATGTATAAATTTGAGACCCAGATGAATTTCCAGATGAGAAGATGTTTTAAGTGTTTAAATATGAATGATTGGAGCAAGAATGTCCACTTGTGTGTCTGTATGATTTTTCTCTTTTTTTTTTCTCCTGCTAGTGGTAAGCAGATTTGAGAGAGAATGAGTGTCTGTGAGTGTTGTCTTACAAAATGCCTTCTTTTGTAAACATACTTTGTTAAAAGAAGCTGACTAGAAATCGGTGCTAAGTAGAGAGAACCTAAGAAGAGGTCCAGAGGAAGAGGCCTCCAAAAAAAAAATCTACTTTTCCCTCCTGCCCCGCCCCCAGGGTGAGCATTCTTTCCCTTCATACTCCCAATATTACATTGTGGTTTTCTCCATCCCACCACCACTATGGGATTTGAGGATTCCAGAGGAACAAAAGTCCCCATTGTTGTCAGTTCTAGTAACCATCTGAAGCAAGATCACATTACTGCTATTCTCATCAAACTCGGAGATGCTAGCTGAAAAGAGTAAAGTAAATAATAGTCCGGACGGCTGTCTGGCGTTCAGAATGTATCCTACAGGTTGAATTGATGCTAGTCCACTGGCATAGTTTCAAATAGTGTTAACGGAAACAGAAATCCTTTGAATGAGGGTGCTGGAATTTGGAAACAAAGAGCTTATAATGCTAAACCTACATGTTCGTTCTTTCTGTAATCCTAACCATGTAACCCCAGTTCTGTGCTCTCAAGGATAAAATCCCAGGGCAGCAAAGATCCAAACAGCTGAACCTTGGAACAACTGAGCTGCCTGCTCCAATGAGATACGGAATCCAGTTGGACCCTTTCTTTGCTACTTAGACCAGATTACTCCACTACTTCTTTATGCCTCTTAGGCTCTGCTTCCTTCCTTGAGAGGGTTGAATTAAGAGCCAGGATCCTATCTTGGAGCTTCACATTTGGTGTCTTCTCCATGAAGTTATCTGTTGAAGAGAACTGGTGATGGAAAATGTAGGGTTCTGATTGAAAAACTATCTCTATGGGCTCTGATCAGGCATGTTAAGGTTGCGAATGTGGTTTTTGCTGCTTTTTCTTTTAAGGCGGCCAACTATTTCTTATTGAAAACTGCTACCTAGGAGGAAGTGCCATGTCAGCTTCATGTATTTTATGATCCTTCAAAAGGCCTTGGACTCTACTTTCATAGTGACGGATTTGCCAGTATGTACAGTAAACTTTCACACACTGACGTCCTCTGGTTTTATTGGGATCTCCAAGCCCACATAAAGATGTCTGGCTTTTGACTATGCTAGCTTAGTCTGGAAATTGGAGTCCCAAGACGTATGGAAGTCATCAAGATGAGGAAAGTTGATTTACAGTATTAAGGATAATAAGTTACCCATTTGTCTTCATATACCTCTATTTTTCTTCAGCTCTTTGCCATTTTTCTATATTCCTTTATTGATTTTTATCACCTGAAATGTTACTGCTTAATCTTTTTTTTTTCCCTGCAAAAAATGGCCAGTGCAAATAATGATGGTGGCATTTTCTAATCGAGTTGTCTTTCTTCTGTGTTCTGTTTTGATGGACAGGAATTGGAGCAAGCTGACAAGAAAAATAATATTTTGGAGGAATTCTAATGAGATGGTTTTAGTGTGATAATTCTCAACACAGGTTGTTGTTGTTTTTTTGCTTTGATAAATTGTGTCTATTTGTGGATGAACCAAAAAATCAACTACAAATCTTTACCATCTCTTTCTTTTCTCTGATACTGTTTTATCATGCCATTAATTAAAGTTACCTTTTGGGAAGTGAATTGCAGAGATGGCCAGTAAGAAGCCAGGATCTTGGAAATATAAATGAATTGTCTGTTAATGCAAAGTTTGCTCCTGCTTGGCTAATTCTATACATGTGAACATCTTAACTAACCAGAAATAGAAAACATACCTTGATGTGTGAGTATGGAATCCTGGTTTATTCTACAGCTAAACAAGGGATTGGTGTTGGTTTATGAACACTGGCTGTATGAGGGGCAATTAACAAAGAATCCAGGTTCCAATGACAAATGCATTTTCTTGGGCCAACAGGCAACAAGAAGTGGAAATTTGTACTTGGCATACTATTCATTTGCTATTAGCCAGGATTCATCAGAATTCCAGTTTACTTTTGTATGCAAACACTGTCTTTGAAAGAAGAGTGTCAGTTAACTTCTTTATTTTCCACCTTTTGATAGAGAGCTGGGATTATTCGAGTCCTTTCCAGCCGCTTGTTCATTTTATTTATTCACCTAATGGCAAAATTTGTCCATTATGACCCTTAAAAACTTACTAGTCATTTATCTGCACAGGATTGCAAGCCAAAGTAATTGTGCTATATTACAAGCAAGAGGCCAGTCCATCCTACCATTTTCATCCGGAGGAAAAAGAGAGATGGAAAGCAAAATTCAACAACAACAAAAATGTTATAAAAGCGCTAACATTCCTGGTTTATTTTCCAGCTCTTCTGACTTTAAGCAACAGAAGGGTTAGTAGGACACTTAATGAAAGTCTGAACTTGTAGCATTGCTGTGTGGTAGATGAGTGGGACAGGTCTATCACAGTTTGCCACAGCCAAATCGTTGCAGCCAACTCACCACAGCCAACTTGCCCCAGCCAACTCGCCACGGGACAAGAGTTACACTATTATAAATGGTGAAATAGAATCGTTAAAGAAAGGATGCAAAAGGAGGGACAGAATGAAATGTGAATAACAAAAAATAAAATATTTTAAAATTTATTTTCAATCATTAAATTGAATTGCTAAATTGTCCCGTGGCGAGTTGGCAGCAGCGAGTTGTCCCATTCCGGAGTGGGGCTGCCAAAAATGCAGAAGGTTGATTTTTTTTCCCCCTGTAGGAAACAGCAAAATTTTGGCAGCATGGTTGAGAATCTTGTGCCTCCTTTTGAAACGGAAGTGCAGATGTATTCTTTTATATCCTGTGCACCAGAGGTGGTATTCACTTACCTTTGCTACCGGTTGACAAATGTGAGCGCACGCACCACCTCCACCCATGTGCAGAGCCTTTTGC
The DNA here is from genome assembly GCA_032468215.1 of Stegonotus admiraltiensis. Lineage (NCBI taxonomy): Eukaryota > Metazoa > Chordata > Lepidosauria > Squamata > Colubridae > Stegonotus > Stegonotus admiraltiensis. The sequence goes on along the minus strand of JANHZT010008988.1, from coordinate 297,520 downwards.
GCATGCGCACAGCATAAAAATGGGATGTGATGATGTCCGGGCGGGTGGGCGGAGCCTTCCACAGCAGCTGCTACCGGTTTGCCCGAACCAGATAGAACCAGCTGAATACCACCACTGCTGTGCACATTAGGTTCTCAAACTTGATGCTTTCCAGACTTACCAGTCTCTAATTCTCAATGCTGAGAATTTTGTTATAGTCCAATACATCTAGAGTCGTGATGGCGAACCTATGGCACACATGTGCCGGCCAGCTGATTTTTGAGCCTTCTGGGCCCACCGGAAATTCACAAATGGGTTGTTTCCGGCCTCTGGAGGGCTTCCGGGGGGATGGGAAAGGCTGTTTTCGCCCTCCCCAGACTCCTAAAAAGGCTCTGGAGCCTGGAGAGAGCAAAAAACGGGCCTACCGGGCCCAGCGTGCCAAAACTGGGTGGAGCGCGGGTGGGTTGTGCGTGCATGTGCAAGGGGGCAGGGCGCATAGAATTATGGGTGGGCACATGCACGCCCAACCTCCCCCCTCCACCTATTTTTGGCATGGAATGGCAAAAAGGTTAGCCATCACTGATCTATAGGTACCAAATTTGGGGATACTGCATTTTGCTATGGTTGACAATTCTATGGGCAGTACTGTGGTGCTGCCTGACTCCGAATCAAGCTGTTCTCCAAAGCACCTGAAAGCATGAACAAGAAGCATTGGATGGAAACTAATCAAGGAGAGAAGCAACCTAGAACTAAGGAGAAATTTCCTGGCAATTAAAACAATTAATCAGTGGAACCACTTGGCTCCAGAAGTTGTGAGTACTCCAACACTGGAGGTTTTTAAGAAGAGATTGGACAACGATTTGTCTGAAATAGTATAGGCCAGGGCCAGGAATTGTACTAGAAGACCTCCAAGGTCCCTTCCAACTCTGTTATTCCTCTTTGTGTTTCAAATAAATATACGCATAGCCATTTCACAGGAAGTCAAAATCCAACTCCAGTGCAGCTATCAATGGAGAGCATTCAGCATTTATTCTTTGAAGAGATATATTAATCCACTAATCCTGCCAGTCCAGTTTATCAGGTTCCTGAACAGGAAGAGAATCCAGTCAAAACTAAGTATAATAATAATAATAATAATAAAAATGGATAACTTTTTACCCATGTGGTACATATCCTAATTTTGTAGTTTTAGACACTTTTTTGGCTATCAAATTTTGTTAGACGAAGAAAATTGATTTGACAGCGAATGTCTATTTTATTATCGCCTTTTTTCTGTTCGTTTCCTCTGTACAAAAAAGCTTAAGCAGATGGGAGTCAAAGTGTAACTACTTCTACAGATTATGTATTCGTGTATTACAGGCCCCAAGACTGGCTTTCTATAGTGTGATGAACTCATGCTAAACCAATAAAAATTGTGGCAGAAGAGAAGTTGCCTCTTGTCCCTCTCCTTCATGAATAATGACACAAAACTGATGAATCGGAAGATGACGCAACATTCTGAAATGTGTTTAGGTTTTAAAAAAGATTCTAACCCAGCTTTAGTTGTAATACCAGTGTTTTACTACAGTTAAATACACAGTAAAGAAATTAAAATTCCAAAAAGGAACCCTACGTATTAATTACTAGTTTTAAAAGCTTTTGTTTCAGATTTTTTTTATCTCAGCTTTATTATTTTTATATATGAATAGTGCGTGGAGGCAAAAATACCCAATACTATGCCTCCTATTTTCTGCCTCCTATTTTCCTCATAACAATCCTGGGAGGTGGGTTAGGCTTAGAGTGACTAGCCCAAAGTCACCCAGCTGGCTTTCATGCTTGACTAGAACTCGCAGTTTCCTGGTTCCTAAATATCCTTCAGCTTTCATTAATATATGGTGACCATATTTTGAGGGGAGGGGGGTGTTCCTGAATAAGGAACAAATCTGAAAGAGATTCATAATAAAATTTTGTTTATAACTTTGCTTTACAAAGGGAAATCAAGAGCAAAACGAAGAAAAACTTTACAAAAATGCATATTCAAATAAAAATACCTAAAACCAAACAGTACATGTAAATTTATTTTTTTTAAAAAAATTCAATTTCCATAGTTTCCACATGAATTGAAAAATTGCACTAAGTGGCTGTCCTCGGTATGGTAAAAGTTAATGATCAAGTTCAGCGGTGAAATCTAAAAATTTTCCCTACAGGTTCAGTGGGCGTAGCTTAATTGGTGGGTGTGGCTTGGTCGGGTGACTGGGCGTGGCCAATAATAAATAATAAAAATAATAAAGTACACAAAACAAGGTACTAAAAACCAACTTTCACACTTTACACACACACAACACGACTCACATACAACGTAAAAGCAGCTGCACTTCACCCAAAATGGCCCCTGCAACAAGCAGGAACCTCACACAGCCACAAAAAGCTCAAAAA
>JANHZT010008988.1:198340-209544 GCA_032468215.1 Stegonotus admiraltiensis | reverse complement strand
GCAAAAGAAGAAGGGGACGGCAGAGAACGAGGTGGCTGGATGGAGTCACTGAAGCAGTCGGTGTGAGCTTAAATGGATTCTAGAGGATGGTAGAGGACAGGAAGGCCTCGAGGAACGTTGTCCATGGGGTCACGAGGGGTCGGATACGACTTAGCATCTAACAACAAAAGGATTTGTGGCTGTCATTTTGACTTTTTTGACACCCCCTCCCCTTGGGGACATTATGGCTCCAGTTGATTCTGCAACTTGCAGGGTAGTTTTCTGCATGGCAGCGCTGTTGTCTGTTGAGGGCACTCCCACTGGATTGCCAATCAGTAGCATTTGCCATTCTTCCAAAAAAGTTTGTAGAAATGTGCAGCTGTTGCTATGATGTGCCTTGTTTACAAAATTTAGCATGAGACAGATTGTATTATATTTCTTTTATGTTTCAAATAACGGTCCCTTGACTGAATACGACTCCATTCAAAGAAAAGAATAAACCAATCTGCAAATGGAAAACTTAGTTATCTGTGGAAGGACAGGGTTTTTCTAGCTGTATTTTTCACATGCTAATCTATACTTGGGGATGTCATTATTTTGCATGAGGGGATTTTCTTTTGTCTGAGCTCTCATCTGTTACGGACTGTGATATTTAAATATATATTTGCCATCTCAGGGAGAACTAGAGGCCTATTTTCATATTTATTATATTAACATCTTTACCTAATTGCCAATAGTCTTCCCCATCTACTCTGTTGTTCTTAATGGCCTGGCTTTCTATGCCACTCAACTGGCGAGGCTCTTGGGCAAATTGCAAATATAATCTCACAACAAAAAGTCAGCAGGAAACTATCAAAAAAAGTTTAAAATTGAAAAAAAGTGTTTGCTGAAAGAGAAAGGTCTTGGCACGGCACTTTTTAATCTTAAAAATAAGAAGGAAAAATTATCCCCTGTTCACATCTTCAATGGAGCAAACCATTGTTTCCTGCCCCTTCCTAAGCATTCAAATAAATGGTGGCTTGTCATGGATCCCAGTTCTACTTGGCAGGGAAGAAGTAGGACAGATTCTATTATAGTTTCCATCTTTCCTTACAGAAAATTATGATACTCGACTGTCAAGAATAGACATTGCAAATACACTCAGGGAACAGGTTCAAGATCTGTTCAACAAGAAGTATGGTAAGTGTTTTTCCATAAAGCTATTAGCAGGCAGAAAGAGGAATCATTAATCTTGAGAAATTAATCTGGCTATTAGCAGTCATAGAATGATAGAATCTTAGAATTACAAACTTGGAAGAGAAACCAGAGATCCAGTCCAACCCTTTACGAGGAAAACCAATTAAACCATCCAGGAGATGTGTCTACCCAGACTTTTCTTAAAGGATCCACAGCTTACGGAGTTCAAGTAGAGGGGGTGTTTTACTGGTCTTGCTTTATGTTCAAATGCCTGCAAAATAGATTGGTTTAAAATATAGGCATTTTAAAAAAGAAAATGTACATGCCTTAAGAGATGTTTTGAATTGAGTCATTCTTAAGTGTGTCTCTGTTCTTCTGGCCAATTTTTAGAACAATTCAATGCATTTCTTGCTCATGTCCGTAGCCATAAAAATCATCAAACTTTAGATTCTCTGGGAAAATGGCCATTGACCAAGCCTACACATTTTACTAGTTCTTCCAACCTGGGTGTGATAAATGAGAGCCAAGCTTTCTGTGGTCTCCAACAGTCAATTCCTGCTTTGAGCAAATCATAGTCGGCAGTTTGGGTTAACTATGGTTTGCCTGCAAAATGAGGAATTGTAATTGGAAAGGATATATCATCCACCCTGTTAAGGCCCCAAAGGAGGATATGGTTTATTTCAGGGGTAAGGGACTGAGTCCAGGTCTACTGCAAAGTTCAGAAAGTGAAAGTAGGAGACACAGTTCCTTTGGAGCCTGTAGGCACCCAAGGGTAAGCTCTCACTTGTGTAGCTGGAGTTCAGATAATATGCCTAGTGAGAAGCTTAACAGAGCCCATTGCTGGGGAGTTATGTGTGGCATTAGGCCCCAGTTGATAGGAGAACTGGGTAGGACAGGGCAGAGTGTTATCTATGATGTTGTGTGTGTGACAGTCCTTAGTTTGCAGACTTACAGACAAGCATCTACATCAGGGGTGTCAAACTCAAGGCCCACAGGGTGCTTAGATCTGGCCCATGGGGGCACCCTGAAAACAGCAAAGGACCAATCCACAGTGCTTCTGCCAGCAGAACGGAGCATGGGGTGGGGTTGCGGGCGGCTCTCCTGAGCACCGTTTTCACTGGCAGAGGGTTGCAGGATGCCGTTGCAGCTGAAAACGGAGCTCAGAAGGGGTGCAGGTGGCCCTCGCGAGCTCCGTTTTCACTGGCAGAGAGCAAGGCGTTGCAGCCGAAAACGGAGTTCGGGAACCCGTTTTCACTGGCAGAGCGCTTGGGCCACCACAGGTGCCCCCAACATAGTGACGTTGAGCTGGTCATGCCCACCCTGGCCAAGCCCACCCTGGTCCCCCAAGGTCAAACTCAACCCTGATGTGGCCCTCAATGAAATTGAGTTTGACACCCCTGACTTACATGAACTTTTGATTGATTTTTTTTCTTAATGCGTACATAAAAGCATACAGTCTTTGGGGGAGTGATCCTTGCCATCATTGTTTCTCTACAGTAGATAAAACTGTACACACACTCTTGTTTTTTGGCACTTTCCTTTAACAAGCACTTTTTTACAGGAACCGCATGATGAAATTCAGAAAAATAGATATTTCCATACCTAAATTCTTCTGGTTTCCCATCTGACATGGGAGGTTTGAAAGACAGACACACTTGCACTCACCTTTGGACCAAATGAGTTTCTCTTGCCTTTTCCAAGCCGGCTTAGTGTTCTTCAAAGCTGAACAAGAACAAAATCAGGAGTGGCCAAAGATTTAACTCCTTACTCATGCTATCTTCCTTTCAGGTGAGGCGTTGGGCATCAAATACCCAGTCCAAGTGCCATACAAGCGAATCAAAAGCAATCCGGGTTCAGTGATCATAGAAGGGTTGCCACCAGGAATCCCATTCCGGAAACCTTGCACCTTCGGCTCTCAGAATCTGGAGAGGATATTAGCCGTGGCAGACAAGATCAAATTCACAGTTACAAGGTATTTAGGAATACGCATCAGGTTGCAGTAGTGGGTATCTGTAGGGGTATTAGTCTGCTTTCTTACCTATGTTTAATAGCAGTAGCGATTAGACTTATATACTGCTTTACAGCCCTCTCTTAAGTAGTTTACAGAGACAGCATATATTACCCCCAACAATCTGGGTCCTCATTTTACCAACCTCAGAAGGATGGAAGGCTGAGTCAGTCTTGAGCTGGTGAGAATTGAACTGCAGCCAGCCAGCAGTCAGCAGAAGTAGCCTGCAGTACTGCATTCTAACCACTGCACCACCACAGTTCAATTCTGAAGTAGATACTTCAAGGATGTCTCCAAATATCACTTTTCCCAAAGTGGAGGATAGTCAAATATTATATTTGAATGGACAGCTAGTTCTCCCCATTACTTCAGATAATTTGTTTTTTAAAAACGATTGTGATTGTCTTATTGTCATTGAGAATACAATAAGTGTGGCATACAGATTTTGGAATATAGTATGATTTTCCAGTCTCATTTTCTCTTGGGAGATGTTGTCTTAAAGTCTAAGATAGGCTTTCTTTTGGAATAATGCATCTTTTGGATAAATATGGACTTCAGCTCAATACACTATGGATGCAAGGGAAACATTTTTTTCCTGAATTTACATCATTTGCATAGTTGCAAACAGTATGCAGTGATGTATCATTTTCTTAAATATGCTATTAAACACATCACATAAATAATGAGAATAATTTGCAGTGTTTTGCTTGCTTACATCTACGATGATTGATGTACTGCCTCATTTAATAGTTGAGAAAAATGGACCTCCCCTCCACTCAAGTCTATTATACGGAAGCTTTGCTTCTGGTAGTTAAAAATGTAAACTGGAAACACTGAAGTCATCAGTCAATAAAATCAGTTGATAAAACCTTAAAATGACCAGCTAAAAATACCAGAAAGTTGAATTTATTTGATGAGTGATTTGCAATAAAAACATGGGAACCAACAATATTCAAAATATACCATCCGATGTTTCTCTTTGGTGAGAGAATCCCAGAAATTTAAAGGTCTCCACTAAGAAGTCATTTTTGGTCTGCCAGCTCACTAGATTAGCATGAAATGCCATTCAATGTAGGGAAAGTATGTTAGAATCCCATTGCACGATCTCAACAGCCATCTGGTGGTTGCGTTTATACAATTCGCTTAATCTAGTTACTAAATTTACCCTTTGAGATCTCACAATTGAATGAACTATAAGCAAGCAAGATCAGTTTATGCTATCTTTGCAACCTGCTAAGACCTACAAGTACAAATCTAAACACCAACAAAACTTTTCACATTGTAAAATGCACTTGCTTGATTTGTAATTTGGCCTAGTTAAATGTGGTGTGTAAAAACAAAACAGCTGAAAAATGCATCAGTGTGTAGTGTTGCAGAAGTCAGATTGATTAGTTAAACTTAGCTCAGTTTTCTGATCCTCCATGAGTTTCTGGGCTCTTGGTTCATTGGCATTAGGCGTCTTAATTGGATCTTTTTCCTACAAAATTCTCAATGATTTGCATAAGTTTTTAGCCCAACCGTACATTCAAACATTTTCTAGAGCCTTAATATGGTTTCCTTACTTTTGGCTTGGCTTCCAACTTTTGTGGTTTGAAAATCCTAACCTGTGACTTAGCACTATGTGTCAATCTGGGCATGGTGGATTACTTAAAAACCATATATTAAAATGGCTTAAGGTGAGATATTAGCTGATTTGTACAACCCCATATTTAGATGACATATACACCGTTTCTTTCCTATTGCTTGTTATCCTAGATCCTTTTTTACTAAAAATGTTGATGTTTGAATTTTAAACCTGCTATTAAATATGTTATACCCTGTGATATGAAATTATGAACTCCCACTTGGTGTAATGTGCATGAAAGACAATTAGATTTAGCATAGAGGAGGGAATTCTATCCAGAATGGACACCTCAAGAAAAAACAAAGGCAAAACAAAACTGAGACAACTTGTTTTCAGTGGTAGCAAAATAGCTCTTTAAAAAATATTTCTGAAAGGAAGGCATTATCTTAGCAGAATAACAGAGTTGGAGGGGACCTTGGAGGTCTTCTAGTCCAACCCCCTGTTCCATTTGAGACGAAATAGTTGTCCAATCTCTTCTTGAAAACCTCCAGTGATGGAGCATCCATAACTTCTGGAAGCAAGCCGTCTTACATGCAACATTTACTTAATCTGATAAATCAGTCCAGGAGATGAAGTTGGTGTATATAGGGTTTAATAAGGAAAGGTGAGTTATGTCAATGATATTTTGATGTAGAAAATGATGCAAAGTCATTGGCATCATTTGCATGATGATGTCATGATGCCATGATGTCATTGTGGCTTCTTACAGATGCCCATAACAGGTACTTCTGTTTTATTGAGGGATACAGCATACATTACTTTATTGGTTCCATGCTAGCCCTGGATGGGGCTGAACCAGGGCTGGAAATAACAGATACACCTGCTTCTTTCTCTCTCCTTCTCTGCCTTCACAACCAACTCTTGAATGAGCAAACATTCACTCTCTTTGATGGTCTGAATTAGTTTCTTGCAATTTTAGACTTTTCTTAAAAAAAAGATTGGGCTCTTTAGGTTGATTCCCTCTGCCGTAACAGAGGTGCCTACTCTGCCTGCATTTCTCAATTATTTCTTATCAGCTAACACTAGATCCTCTTTTTTGTGTGTCAATATTTATAATACACAATTTTTTGAGACCCTAATATTTGGCGCAAAGGCCGATTTTAAGTCTACTTCTATTTCATAATCAACGGTATGTTTTTTTCTTTTTCAGGCCTTTCCAAGGACTCATCCCTAAACCTGGTAAGTGCTTAAAGTCCTAGCAATAAAATGCTAAGTGTGTTTTGCCATCCTTTGGTAATTTAACAGGGCAGTTTATGGAGGAAATGTGGTTTCACTTTTATGGGTGTCTTTGTATCCTAGAGACGCGTTGTAACAAGGGACACAGTGGCTCAGTGGTTAAGACACTGAGCTTGTCGATCAAAATGTTGGCAGTTCAGTGGTTCGAATCCCTAGTGCCGTGTAACGGGATGAGCCAACCTAGCAGTTCAAAAGCACGTAAAAAATGCAAGTAGAAAAATAGGGACCACTTTTGGTGGGAAGATAACAGCGTTCTGTGCGCCTTTGGCCTTTAGTCACGCCGGCCACATGACCATGGAGATGTCTTTGGACAGCGCTGGCTCTTCAGCTTTGAAATGGAGATGAGCACCGCCCCCTAGAGTCGGGAATGACTAGCACATATGTGCGAGGGGAACCTTTACCTTTACCATGTATCCTAGACTACTTATCACTATATTGTATATCATTAGTCCCTAATGATAAAAGGGTTACCAGAATTTGTTCATGGTGGGTTTGATTAAGAGAGATGGCCATGTCTCCCTGGATTGGTTGTGCGGTTGTATAGCAGGACACAATTGTCAGTCTGGTGTGGAACCTTGCTCTAGAACAAGGGTATCAAATTTAAGGCCAATGGGCCAGATCTGGTCCGTGGGGTGCTTAAATCTGGCCCGCGGGGACAGCATGGAAGTAGCAGAGGACCAGTCTGTGGTGCCTCTGACAGCCAAAATGGGGCCACGGGGGGGCCATGCGAGTCCCCCCCCACACTTTTTGACCTGGATGGCTTCCTGCAGCACTCTGCCAGCCAAAATGGGGCATGTGTGTGAGAGGCCCCCCTGCCCCATTTTGGCTGCCAGGGCACTGCAGGACATTTTGGCCAGCAAGGTGCTGTAGGAGGCATCTGTCCCGTCTCTCCCCCCGCCCCCCGGCCATCTCACGGAGGAGAACTACAATGCTGATCTGGCCCTCAAAGAAATTCAGTTTGACACCTTTGCTCTAGAATCAGAGAGCAAGGGATAGAAATTAATGTAACTGCCACAACACTCACTTAGTTGTGTAATTACTATACATTTCCATTGAGGCTCTGTTGATCGATAGATTTTGTTCGTTTTAAGGCTGCAGGCTGAATGACCTGATATGCATAGGGTGGTCAGACATGCTGATGTTACTGCCTGCCTAAACCAGGATATATAACCCTTACTTTGATACAGATAGTCCTCCACTTACAACAGTTCATTTAGTCACCGAAGTTTACAAGAGCACTGCTAAAAGTGACGTATGACTGTTTTTCACACTTACGACCATTGCAGCATCCCCATGGCCATGTGATCAAAATTCAGACGATTGGCAACTGACTCTTATTCTTGATGGTTGCAATGGTCCCAGGGTCACATGATGACCACCTGCGACCTCCTGACAAGCAAAGTCAATGGGGAAGCCAGATTCACTTAACAACCGTGTTAGTAACTTTAACAACGGCAGTGATTCACTTAACAGAAGTGGCAAGAAAGGTCATAAATGGGGCAACCCACACTTAACAAATGTCCCACTTTGCAACAGAAATGTTGGGCTCAGTTATGGTTGTTCTTTGTAATGAAGCAGCTTGTCGGGATTATTAAAGAATACTGTAAAGTCAGGGGTGGGTTCTAAAATGTTTTACTATTGGTTATGTGGGTGTGGCTTATTTTGTGGGCGTGGCTTGGTGGGTGGATAATGTGACTGGGTGGGCGTGGTCAATTTTTTTTTAACTTTTAAAAGCATTTTTTCTACAACCTTAAGAGGTTGCAGAAAACAATGCTTTGAAAAGCCTCTGCCGATCAGGCAACTCAGCTGAGATCATCAGAGGCTTTTCAAAGCATTTTCTTCACCACCTCTTCGGCCGAACAGGTTGCAGAAAAGGTGCTTAGAAAAGCCTCCCACATTCCCAGCTGAGCTGTGGGATCATCAGAGGCTTTTTTTTTAACCTTTAAAAGCATTTTTTCGGCTGAAGAGGTTGTAGAAAAAATGCTTTTAAAAGTTAAAAAAAAAAAGGCCTTTGATGAGGTGGGCGGGGTAAGCAAGCGGCGACTGGGCCCGGGACTGGTTCGGGAGCGTGGCCAGCCAATGTTATTACTGGTTCTCGGAACTACTACAAATTTTTACTACCAGTTCTTGTGAACCGGTGTGAACCGGGAGCAACCCACCACTGGTGTAGGTCTAACCAAGGCAGGTGCAACCTAGAGAGACAGTGCATTGGCTTCTCTTTTCACACCTAATCTGGTGCTGTGCTATTCAGTTTGAAGAGAGAAAACTTGATGAATAGATGGATGGATGAATACCTTTTATGGAATTTATTTCCAATGCTGCTTTACGTTGGAAAAATAAAAAGTAACTGGGCCATTTGGAGAGAAATGAGCAGAGAGCAATGTATATAGTGGTGTATAGGCATGGTTATCTTCCTATTCCTTTCCTCTGCTTTGCTTGGTGTTGAATTTATTTAATAACTTCATCCTTTTGTCACATGACAAGTTTAATCCAATGGGTCCTTTTGGATAGTATCAGATCTTGGAGCTGCAAACTGTGCATTCCTGATAAGGATGAATGTGCATAAACAGAGTTTTCAACAAAGTGTTAAGTAGGAATTTCTGTCAGACTTTCTATATGGGCCAACTTACAAAACTTTTGGTGGATTTTCATTAACCCATACCCAGGTGGTTCCATTTTCATAGTACCCGATCCAATAGTCAGAAGGATGGTTTGAGATTTCTCTTATTAGGAATGCCTAAAAACAACAACCACAAATACATTTAAAATACTTTTTGGAATCCCCTTTTCCGGGTTCATTATTGCTCACTGAATAATAAAGATAATAATAATCTATACATACGGTAGATAAAAATGCCAAATCCAGTCTAAACACTTGGCTGACTATACGACCAACCATAATAATGACAATGAATCATGCCCTTCATCCATGCAGCAATGTTGACAGTCTCTACTTCTCAAGGAAAATAAGTGGGCAGGGTGTTTTGCAAGTACAGGAAATCCTCCACTTACAACTGTTCATTTAGTGACAGTTTGAAGTTACAACTGAAAAAAGCAATGGGACCATTTTTCATACTTACAACCATTGCAGTGGTCCCATGATCAAAATTCAGACACTTGGCAACTGACTCATATTTATGATGATTGCAGTGTCCCGGGGTCATGTGATCACCTTTTGTAACATTATTTTTACAAATAAGGCAGCAAACCTAAGCTTGACACCTTCCTTCTCCTATTATTCTACAACAACAAACCTGTAAGGCGAGTTGGGCTGAGAGAGAAGGACTGATCCAAAGTCACCAAGCTGGCTTTCATGGCTAAGGCAGGACTAGAACTCACTTTCTCCTGGTGATTGGCCCAGAGTCACCTAACTGGCTTTCGTAGCTAAGGCAGAACTAGAACCCACAGTCCCTGGCTTTCTAACCTGGTGCCTTAAACACTAGACCCAAAATTCCTCCAAATTTGTCCCAAGACAGAAAATTTGAGGGACAAGCTACACATGATAAAGAAGCTGGTGCAGAGTTTTGAAGCAGTCCCACTCCTAGACATACAACACTGATTTTTCAGCATATAATCAATCTGCCTGCTACTATTTATTTATCTGTCTGAGATACTTACTTGCTCATTGTAACTTTCAATACAAACCAAGGTGGATTTTTTAGTCTCACAGATTTTTTTGGCTGTGGTCCAGTTGCTCGCAACAGTGTGGAACAAGTAAAGGGCCCCTTCAAAGGGCACCCAGTGTTTTTTTAGCAGAATAGTAATGACGTCTTTCAGCCAGCGAAGAAATGTTCCAGAGAGAATTGCAGGAAGAAAGCAAGCGAGAAAGACACAGCATTTAGTAAGAAGATAAGCTGAAGGCACTGCATATTGAAACTGTATATAGGTAGTCCTCGACTTACAACCACAATGGAGCCCAAAATTTCTGTTGTTATGTGAGACATTTGTTAAGTGAGTTTTGTCCCATTTTTATGACCTTTCTTGCCACAGTTGTTAAGTGAATCACTGCAATCGATAAGTTAGATACGTGGCTGTTAAGAGAATCTGGCTTTCCCACTGACTGCTTGTCAGAAGGTCGCGAAAGATGACGACAAGACCCTGAGACACCACAATGGTCATAAATATGAACCAGTTGCCAAGCGTCTGAATTCGATCTCATGATCAGGGGGATGCTGCAAAGGTCATAATTGTGAAAAACGGTCATAAGTCACACTTTTCAGTGCCATTGTAAATGTCAAGGTTCCAAGTAGCATCCCCAACAGAAATAAAACTCCAAGGCAGGCATTTTCCTCAATGTTCCATTTTAATAGAGATGTCGTATTGGCACATCTGGGAAATCCCGAATCTGAAAGCCCCCCCCCGGGTTTACCCCACCTAAATCAAAATCAAAGTCCCTTTCCTTGCACCCACATGTCCATCACATGGTCCAATCACATCCCCATCCCAACTGGGGTTGCTTCCCAGTCAGGCCACTCCAGGTGCAGGCTGAACTTCCTTGACTCCCAGGGAAAAGAATGTTGTTATGGCTATACATCTCACTCTGTCTCCATCCACCCCCCTCCCGTTTCCCCCAGCATGCCCATCCACCAAATGCGGCAGCTCTGAAGATCCAAAGTAAAAGATGGCCTCCAGGGTGACAGTAACTTTGAATGATCAATAAATGAACTGTTGTAAGTCCAGGGCTACCTGTAATTGAAATTTCACATCCCAGCTTCATTTGTTTCCTTCCCTTCCCTGAAAAGGAACACAAACAGATCTATGCTACTAAATCCCAACTAAAGGCACAACTTTGACCACAGTGAAGTGTTCAGTGAAGCACCTCTAGAAAGCCCAAACCCTGGGGCAATTGTGCCCTCCCCACGCGTGGTCCTGAGAATTCAGAAGTGCACTGTTTCCATCAAAAGAATTTGATGGTGCTACCTGGGCCACTATTAAATTTGCAGGATTCAAACAGCTTGGAAGGGCCTTGCTGGCTCAACCTCTTGGGCGTTTTGCCTCTGAGCCAAAAGCATCAATTCTTTTTTTCAATCTGTGGCAGCCCTGGCCCTCTGGAATGACCTGCCCCTGGAGATACGCACTATCTCGGATCTCCGTGTCTTCCGCCAAGCCCTGAAGACTCATCTGTTTCATGTAGCCGGACTAACATAGCCATCATTTTGTAAACAGGGTTTTATCTGTTTT
>JANHZT010008988.1:149135-160742 GCA_032468215.1 Stegonotus admiraltiensis | reverse complement strand
GGTTCTGACCAGTTCTGGAGAACCGGTAGCGGAAATTTTGAGTAGTTTGGAGAACCGGTAGTAAAAATTCTGACCGGGCCTACCCCCATCTATTCTCTGCCTCCCAAGTTCCATCTGATCAGGAGGAAATGGGGATTTTGCAGTAAGCTTCCCCTGGAGTGGGGAGGGAATGGAGATTTGACAGTATCTATTCCCCTGCCACGCTCACCAAGCCATGCCACACCCACCAAGCCACGCCCACAGAACCGGTAGGAAAAAAAAATTGAAACCCACCACTGGAAGTAAGTACAGATAAATGGGGACAGTAGGACAGGGACGGTAGGCGCGCTGGTGCGCTTATGCACGCCCCCTTTACGGATCTCTTAGGAATGGGGTGAGGTCCACGGTAGGCAGTTTTGAGGTTGAAGCTGTGGGGGTTTGAGGATGTAACAAGGGAGTCAGGTAGAGCGTTCCAGGGGTTGACCACTCACTCTGTTGCTGAAGTCGTATTTTCTGCCGTCGAGTTTGGAGCAGTTTACCTTGAGTTTGTATCGATCGTTTGCCGTGTATTAGTGAGGTTGAAGCTGAAGAAGTTGTTGAGCGGTAAGACGTTGTAGCAGACAATTTTATGTACTGTGCTTAGATCGGACCGCAGGCGGAGCAGTTCCAGATTGTCCAAGCCCAAAATTTCAAGCCTGGTGGCATAAGGGATTCTGTTGTGAGTAGAGGAGTGGAGGAGTCTTCTTGTGAAATACCTCTGGACCCATTCAATTGTGTTAAAGTCTGATATACAGTGTGGATTCCAGGCAGACGAGCTGTATTCGAGAATTGGTCTGGCAAAGGTTTTGTATGCCCTAGTTTACAATACAACGTTACCGGAGAAGAAGCTCGGCAAGATTAGGTTAACAATTCTTAATGCCTTTTTGGCAATGCTGTTACACTGAGCTCTAGGGCTTAGATCAGTGATGGCTAACCTTTTTGCCATCGCGTGCCAAAAGCGGGGGGAGCACGGTGGGGTCACACACACACCTGCCCACATTCATAATTCTATGCGTCCCCCCCGTGCTCCCCCTGCTTTTGGCACACGATGGCACGGTGGGCCCGGTAGGCCCATTTTTTACTCTCCCCAGGCTCCAGAGCCTTTCTAGGAGCCTGGGGAGGGCAAAAACAGCCTTCCCCCCACCTCACCGAGGCCCTCCGGAGGCCAGAAAGTGTGTTTCCTGACTTCTGGTCAGCCCAGAAGGCCTGAAAATCAGCTGGCTGGCGCACGCGTGCATGCTGGAGCTGAGCTCATGTGCCCACCGATATGGCTCCGTGTGCCACCTGTGGCACCCGTGCCATAGGTTCGCCATCACGGGTCTAGACCGTTGTTTCCTAAAATTGCATGGGAGTATAGTACAGGTAGTCCTCAACTTACAACAGTTCATTTAGTGACCATTCGAAATTATAATGGCACTGAAAAAAGTGACTTATGACCATTTTCCACAATTATGACCATTGCAGCATCCCCATAGTCATGTAATCTCCATTCAGATGCTTAACAACTGGTTCATATTTATGGCATTTGCAGTGTCCTGGGGCCATGGGATCCCCTTTCGCAACCTTCTGACAAGCAAAGTCAATAGGAAAGCCAGATTCACTTAAATTGTGTTATTAATTTAACAACTGTAGTGATTCACTTAACAAATGTGGCAAGAAAAGTTGAAGGGGCAAAATTCACTTATCAAATTTCTCACTTAACAACACAAATTTTGGGCTCAATTGTTGTAAGTCAAGGAGTATCTGTAGAGGGAAAAATAGGAAGCAGAGTTACTCATCTGACTCAGTACAGAAACCAACAGTATTTGATTTCTCCTGTATAGAACCTTTTTCATTCCAGCTGGATATGGTTTGTAAGTCAATAATTCTCAACTACAAGAAACAAAAGAAAAATGTTTCCCTTCTCATCATCCTTGACATCTTGAATGATAGTTGCTTCTTACGTGCTTTTGCTAGTCTCTCTTATAATCCCTCAAATTTGGCAATGAAAATATAAAATTTGGGTCATTTACTTAGTGCCTCTGCTTTGAGTCATGTTGTTTCTCCAATGTAGGCATGTGAATATGAACAATCAATTCTTATCAGGACCCTCATGTGACTAGTGGTAGTCAAACACTGCCAGTTTAATGTTTGAAAAGGACTTTGGTTCTTCCAGAACGTTTCCCATTGTGTCACATGTGTCTTTGCTAGAGAAACAGCAGGTAATTAGGCTCCTTCATTTGGCTCGTCTGCACCACTGATTAAACAAAAGCCCTTAGAAATTGTACTTGGATTTCTAATAGCATTTCCAATTTGTCATAATTGGAAGTGGCTAAATTTAATTTTCAAATTTCAGTTTAAGAACTGCCATTGTTAATGCCTATAACATTATTTCAGTAAAATGGGTTATTTTTCACTGTTATATGCTGCCTCTCAGGGTTCTAAGTAACACCCCCAACAAAATCAAACTCCAAGGCTTGAAAGTTCCTCAAAGCTAACTTTTATTAGAGATGTCATATTGGCACATTTGGGAAAACCCGAATCTGAAAGCTTCTGGGTTTTCTTCACCCACAAGAGAGTTCAAGACTTTGCCCACATCTCCCACGCAGCTCCAATCAGTTCTTTCCCGAACAGAAGACATCCTCCAATTTCTTCTTTGCACAGCTGCCAGACACCATGGCCTTGAACTTCTCTTAGAGAATTTTGTTACGGCTATCTCTACTTCACTCATGCAATCCCCCCTCCCAACCTCCCACAGTATGATTGTGACAGGCCTGGATCCGCAAGGCACACAGATAATATGGCTTCCAGGCATGACACTGCCCACAGTCACATTTTTGTGAGATGGGTGTGCTTGTAAATAGGGTAAATAAATAAATATTAATTATTCAATTCTGTCTTTTACTATATTGTTGATGTTAAGGAACCGGTAAAAGTGAATAAAGAGGAATACTGTGTAAATCTGATCTAGCACCTACAGCAGTACTGTAGATAAGTTGTCACATTCTTTTATTGCTGGAACACTTTCATGTTGTTTGTATAGGTCTCAGATTGTGCAGGTTTTTTCTGTGAAAAGGTTGTCCTCTTTGCAGAACAGGCTGTAGCTGTGGTTTTAAAAAATAAAGCAGTGCCAGAGAGGGAAAAAAATGCTAAAAGAGAGTATATATGCATTTTCATATTAAACCTTAGGTCTTGCTGTTACAGTTCTAAATGGCGACCTTTTATTTCCATAGTGCAAAGAGCTTGCCAAGTCTAAGGCAGAGGTTGCCTGCATTGCTGTGTATGAAACAGATGTGTTTGTGGTGGGCACTGAGAGAGGAAGAGCCTTCGTCAATACAAGAAAAGATTTTCAGAAGGATTTTGTGAAGTATTGTAAGTCTGAATCAGAAGTTCACAGACTTCTTACTTGTGCAGTTGATTAGAATCTGAACATAAACATTTTTGCTCGTGTAACATTCCTTTTATGTCTAGTAATACTGTAAATAAATAAGGTGAGCTATTTTGAGAACATTCATGCAACATTCATGTGACCATTTTCTGTAGCAGAAAGGAACAGACTTTGCATTTGGTAGCATTATACTTTTCCCCCCAACAGAAAGTAGTGCAATATAATATGTCTTACTATAATTGCAAACTATGATGCTGAGTATTGAGAGGACCAGTGAGGAATGGTAGGAAATAATTGACATGCTTAGATTATGGGTTGTTAAGGACATTGGAAAAATGTCCAGTTAGAGGATTTTCAGAAACAGAATATTGGTATATCATATTTTCTCTAAAAAGTGAACTCCCTCAAAAAAAAAAACCTTCTGAAAAGTATATATAAAAAATAGTCATACAGTACATATGTAATGATAATTTACAGAAGTTCATCAAAGTAGTATCAAACCCATAATGCAAGTAGTGTTTCTAAATAATGCCTTTTTCCCAAACAACTGTATTCCTAGATATCTAATTCAACAATGCTGGTTGTGTAAGAAAATTTATTTTATATGATTTATTTTTATAGAGCCATGGTGACACAGTGATTAAATGAAATATTGCAGGCTAGCTCTACATTCCCACTGCCAGGAGTTCAATCCTGACCAGCTCAGGGTTGACTCAGCCTTCCATCCTTCCGAGGTTGATAAAATGAGGACCCAGATTGTTTGGTGGCAAGATGCTGACTCTGTATCACCTAGGGAGGGTGCTAAAGCACTATGGAAGAGTATATAAGTCTAAGTGCTATTGCTATTATTGTGGCAAGGTGGTATGAACACAAGAAATGGGATATCTGAGAAAGGTTTTAATATATGGATAGACTCGTGATTTAAATTAGTTTATGAACAGTTTCAGATTTCATAATTTCTTCTTAGGTATTAACGAAGAGGCAAAAGCTGTAGAATTGCAGAAGACAAAATCATCCTCTCTTGATAACAGGATGACTGTGGATGTTGTGGAAATGGAAGCTCTCAGGAAGTCTGTAGAGGATTATTTCTGTATTTGCTACGGTAAATATTTAATTTTAAATGCAAATTGCTTTTCAGAGCAGAACTATGATGTTTCTCATTCTAGATTTAAATGCAGTTGATTTTGATTTGAGGAAGGCAGTTAAACCATCAAGATGGAAAGCATGATTTGAATTCTAATTCAGTGATGAATGTGAGTTGCTGTCTGTTTCATGGGATTGGAATTAATTAATTAGGTATATATAGCCGGCTTTATTCCTTTTAAGAACTATACAGTAAAGGCATTTTATAAATTCCTATATAAATAAAATATACATTGTACATAAAGTTAACCTCATTATAACTGATATCATAATGAATTAGTTCTTGAGTACGCTTTTTATTCTTTCCAAACCAGCAGAATGTTGGAAAGAACTTAGGTTAAAAAAATCTCAGTCTCTGCCTTGTTTTCAGCAGGTTAATGCTAAGAAAACAGAACAGGACCAAATTTGATGTGATGAAAAAAAAACTGAATTTGACTGCTTCATTCAAAATCTCCCACCTGTCATAAAAACTCAAAGATGCAATTTGAGGAAAAGGCAGAAATGTCCCCCCCAAAAAAACCTTACACACTAACCTAGGTTAGAGTCATACATGTAGGTAATATATGCACATTTGCTGAGTTCCTGCAGAGAAAGTGTGCTGATAGGCATATGTCTACGCACAGATTCAATTTGTAGTTCCTCCCAAAACCCCGTGCTTTTAGGATTGACTTAAAATCTTTATCTGCCTCATTCACGAAATTTATAACTAAACCCCACAAAATCAAATATAGATGATAAATGCTTCCACAAAGGATAACTAGGGGTCAAAGCTCACTAAAATAATTAACCCTTGGAATGCTTATGGGCATACAGAATCCTTATAATCACATAGAGGCTAAATGCACCTTTGAGGAGAGAGTTTCATAATGTGGGAGATGCCACAGAGAAGGCATGTCATAATAATAAATAAAGATGATGCTACAGGGTGAGGCTTTCCTTTGAAGTATACCAGCTGCTCATTTAAAAAGAAAAAAAAAAGCCAGCAGTCTGTGTGGATAATTAGTTATGTTCACAGTGCCAGATCAGAGAGCTCCATTGGAGACCTGAGGGCTAGTGAGTAGTTAAACTATTTATTTCATCTACATAGAAAGAATTATTGGCTGATTTTTGTTTCAGAACAAGTTCACGCATCAAAGAAAAGGACACGTTTGCTATTGTTTTGTTGTTTTATGAACAGAAATTTTACCTTGTTGGTACAAATTGATTTTCTCCTATCTAGGTAAAGCTTTAGGAAAATCAACAGTAGTTCCTGTGCCGTATGATAAGATTCAGAGGGATCCATCTGCTTTGATAGTACATGGGCTTCCAGAAGGACTTGCTTTTAAGCATCCCTCCAGCTACGATGTCACAACACTGAAATGGATTTTGGAGAACAAATCTGGGATCTCATTTGTCATCAAAAGGTACAAACTGAATTTCATTTTCTATTTCCTGAGCTTGCAGCAAAATGTTCTTAAATCACTTTGCATAATAAAGTGTAAATATGGGTTATTAAAGCCATTTAACTTTCTAGCAGAATAGCTGTTCCCATGTAGAAACAGACTCCCATGCAAACCTATGCAGATTTCCTGGAGAGCAACCCTTCCCAGGAAGAACATATCCTTCCTAGTTGAAAAGACCAAATTTGGGAACAGATCGGATGCTTATATGAGGAGGACAGATCATTATCACTACATATTTTTTCTCTTCAGATAATTCAGTAGCAGTTAGAAACTTCTAAGAAATCAATTGTTTTGGCATTGGAAAAGAGGAACATTTTAGTAAAGAACAATGATTTCACAGAATCACCAAGACTTCTCTATAAAGCTTTAAATTAATTTGTAATAGTTTGGAAATTTCCTTTCTAAAACTGAGAAATGATACCATTCAGCTGTGAATCAGATATGTTTATGATACTATTTCCACCATTCCTTCATCTTCCTTCTACGGTCCAAAATGGATCTTGTAACATTGGTTGTAGGAAATATGGAGAAAATATTGAAGATGTGATCTGAAACCTCTTAATGCCACTATCATGTTTATAAATAGAACTTGTAGAATAATAGAATTTGTTCTTTCTTTATGTAGGCCTTTCCTTGAGCCAAAGAAACATTTAGGTGAGTCTTAATTTGATCTAAATTTAAAAAATCATTTTCTATACAGTACCAATTATATTTCTGTAGTTTTTTTTAACATAAGTTGATATCTGAAAAGAAGTGTACAATACTGAAAGTTCTAGTTTTTGTGAGACCAGAATAATTTTCTTGGTTACACCCCAGGGAGGTTACGCCCTCTCCCCAGACATCTCATGCATGAATTTGTTTTTGGTACTCTCTTATAGTAAAGCAAATCCTATTGTTGAGAAGCTGTGTGTGATAATTGTCTCAGATATTGCAGACCTTAAACTGTATGACTCTGGAAAGCCTGGGTAGAGGGAGGGGGAGGAAGACTTTGTGCATAAGCATTACAGCACCTCTTTTCAGATAATTAAAGAAACTGTCATTTGCAAAGTTAGCCTGGCTGTTTCACAACTTATTCCCAATGCCATCTATATATACATCTGTATATACATTTGTATATATGCACCGGAGACAAATTCCTTGGGTGTCCCATCACACTTGGCCAGTAAGGAATATTCCTATTCCTATATGTATGTGAGTGCTGTATCGCTTCTGAAGTAGCTGCTGGACCCTGCAAATGACATAATTTTTAAAAGGTGCTTTTTGTTCATCTCCTACATGTTGCAACACATCTCTTTCTAAAATTTTGCAGTTGTTTATTCATATTGAAAAAATGTATGCTATCAGAATTTTCAGTAATGATAATTTGGAAGGAATAGAGCCTTGAATAACATTACCATGACACAGAGTCTTCACCATTAGAATTTGGGGGAGGTACAAAATTCTCCTGACAAAATTCTGAATGAATTTACAGAGAGATATTTTTTAACACAATCAAGAGCTATCGATGCTAAATGGAACTATAAAAGTTCTATACAATTATATAGTAAGGAAAAATATGAGTTTTCTTCATCAACTGTATTATTTTACATTCCCATATATATTCTGTATTCACCTTTGTGTGTGTGTGTGTGTGTATTAGATTCTTTTTTCATTTTTTTTAGGCCGTCTTTCAGATTCGTCACACATGATGACATCTCCAGGTGTAAGGTATAAATCATTTTATGGCTTTTTTATTTTTGTTCCTACAGTTTTTCTACAAACAATACAATAGTATTTTTTCCAGTGGCAAAACATGAGGTGACAATATTCAGTATTTATCTTCTGTCTTTTAGCTGTAATTCACAAGTCTGTGAATTACAGCTAAATTCACAGATGACAGATTTGTAAGATTATCATAACAACCCTAACACTAAAATTTTAATTTTATGGTTTAAAATCAGGGTTTGAGTTTAGTGCCAGAACACCTACAACTGGCTTGTGCAAATCATCTAATGAGGAATTTGGATCGAGTTGCATATCAGATGTAATTGTCTAAAAGTTTGCTATAACTATATTAAGGCCCTTTCAAAGCCTTCTAAGCATAGGAAGTCTGGAAGGGTATTTCTTTTAGCATCCTGGACAGCCAGCTAGCCTAGTGAGTGCTCATTTAGTTGAATGAAACAACAAAATAAATTCATATGATATATTGTACTCACTGAGAATTGTCTATTCTCTGTTTGTCTAGTTGTCCTTCCATTCAGGTGAAGACTGAGCCCAATGAAGATTCTGGTACGCATTTCTGTTTCTTTTGAAAATAACAATTCCTTGTAAAAAATAAAAAATGTTTAAAAAAAAGAGTCAGCACTGACTTCAATGGCACATAATCAGTTATGTTATATTGTCATTGTTGAGTGTCCATTTGTTGCATAAACTTGGGCTTTAACATGTTAATTGCAGTTAACTCAGAATGTGTTGTTTTTTTTTAAGCATATGAAACAGCAAAGGATGAGCATTCATTTAGATTCCTAATTACCCATGTAAATGGAATATTAATTGTTTTTATTTCAGGACTCGAGATGGTAACAGTTAAAGAAGAATCGGAAGACCCTGATTATTATCAATTTAATATTCCAGGTAACAGTGAATGTGAACCTTCTTTTATACAGTCTGAAATCTTGAATGGTAAATTACGCAGGCAAAAAACCGGAATGAAGGACAACATAGTTGGAAAACAACATAGGGTTTCGGTTCCAGTATAATCATATAGTATTTGAAGCAGAACTTATTTTGGTTTAGGTGACCCTTGTCTGGTTCCTGCTCATTTGTGTGCTGCATTTGCTCTTTATGCACCGTTGTTTATGGCCTCCTCCCCCATTTCTTAAAAATTGAGGGGTGTTTGTGGGTATTTAAAATAAATTAAAGTTAAGTATAATATATCCTGTCAATAGTCAAATTTGCTGCCAAATACAAAAGTATTACAAATGTGTCGTGTTGGAGGGAAGAATGGAAGGATAGTCTGCATGCGGCAGTGCCATATGAAAGTTTTATATATCTCAACACTTTATCGATTCTTAATGATAGCTATTGAAAACTATGTGAGCTTGTATACTTTTATTTATTTAAAAGACACAAAGCCACCCTTGTTATGGACCATAATTTTGGTCTGCTTTCAAACATCAAAAGTCATAAAAACACCATAAAAACTGCCAGTTCCTCCCAAAACAACACCCCACACATATATCAATAATAACTTTATCAGGCTCTACTGCAGTGTTTGACATAAGAGCCAGCTTTTCAAGGCTTTCTAGAAAGCTAGATGGATAGTAGCTTATCAAAGTTCAAGAGGAAGAATGTTCCAAACCATAGGAGTTGCTACCAAGAAGACACTTCCAAGGTCAAGCTAGACAGCAGAAGGCCCTCCACCTTATCTGTCCTGGTGAAATAATCACTTTGCTTAAAAATTACGGGGATGATACATAATACAAAATAAAAAAAGGACAATTACAGCAATTATTTATTAAACTGTTTTTGCCCTCTTGGAATATCCATTTGGAAGTGGCATCCTGATTGCAAGCTGTACATACATGGGATTAGCATGGTTTAGTTGACATACTTTGGCATACAATTAAAGCCTAATGAATTGTGTAAATTTGTAATGGAGCTTTTGCAGTAGTTGTATACAAATTATTCTGAAAATCATTTCAAAGGACAGCATCATTCGACTTGCCCTATTGGAGACATGGGTAGCATATAAATTCAATAAATAAGTAATTGTTGAATGATCCCAGCCTAATGTAGTTTCCTAGGGCTAGGGTTTAAAATAAGGGAAAAAATTGAGTAACTTTTAGAAAGGTAAGCAGGTCTAAATGTGATTGGTACTTGGGTGGGAGACCACCTTAGAGCCCTCTTTTATGTCACTAAACTACAATGGAAGATAAGGGTTATATATTATTTAAAAATGCAGTTTCATTTCTTCCTTCCATAATTTACATTTATCTTACAGGAGGCAATTTTAATGAAAAGCTAGTCATGTTCAGTATCCTTTGTTGTGGTATTTCTTCTTTCTCCTTCCCTTCCCCTGACCCAGATAAGAGTTTGGTAGTGCCTTTTGGGCTGGTTT
Source organism: Stegonotus admiraltiensis (assembly GCA_032468215.1). Taxonomy (NCBI): domain Eukaryota; kingdom Metazoa; phylum Chordata; class Lepidosauria; order Squamata; family Colubridae; genus Stegonotus; species Stegonotus admiraltiensis. The sequence continues at coordinate 150,673 of JANHZT010008988.1, read as the reverse complement.
GTAGTGCCCTTTAAAAAAAAAGACCCATTCTGAGCACGATGCTCTGTGAGGAGACAAATATTGAGGATGGCGAATGGTAACCGGACAACTGTCCAATTGTGACCCGTCGCCTAGTGCTGGCATTGCAAAACATCACAGTAAGGTTGGTTTGCACCATAATACTGAAAATAGTGTTTATGAACTGACAACAGAAACGGTATAGGATGGAAGTGTTAAAGCATGGATATTCTTTGCAGAATCATATCAGGCTTCGTTTATGCAGCCAAGAAATAACAACGTTAAAGCCTACTTTGCTTACATGTACCTACTTTCATGTCTTGAGAATAATACCACATTGCTCTGTTCTCCAATCTATATAGTCCTTGAAGCCTTCAGTTATAACAGAGGCAGTAGTGAAATCATAATCTTTTATCAAGGGCAAGTGATACATGTATAGGGCTGTGGTTTCTTTGTGTAGACTTTCTTTTTGAGTTTATTATATTTTATTTCATAAAATAAAACTATATTGTATTGCTTTTATTGAGCAAAACCAAAATAGCAGTGATGATGATACTATACATCGTCAGAGAAAAAAAACCTAAAGTTAAAAGTGTTTCAACAAAAAAGTGAAAAAATATGACAAAGAAAAATATATAAAATAATTATAATTTCAATATATACTAATGCAAATTTATCAAATGCAAATTTTATTGAAGTACATATATATTTCTGTACGTTTATACCCTTTTTTAAACTTACTGTATTCTGAAGGTCCCATATTTCATTATACTTATTTCTACAAGTGTATTGCAGCATTGGAAAGAGAAATGTATGACTCCATTTAGTCAGTGGATTGAACACCTGATTGAACTTATGAAGCTATAGACATAGACATAAGCAACCTATTGACTTTAAAAAGCAGCCATTTGGATTATAGAAGATATGCAGATCGGGCATTTGAAAGCAATTTCTTAATATGTAACTGACCTTTTTCACTCTGCCTACAGAGTTGAAGATTTCTGAAGTACCCTTAGACAGTTTCATTGAACCGTAAATTTTAAGCAAAATCTTACAGTGCGACTCTCATGAGATTTCAACGCATTGTCACATTAAATTCCCAAAATTTCATGATCTTTGGTTTTTTTTTTTTACAAAATAACATTGCAGAATAACTTCCATCTATTTATTTGAAAAAGGGCATAAAGAAGCCCTTTTCAGGCAAGGCATACCTAATTGAAAATTCATTACTGTTCTAAAATGCCTTGAATTTGGATTTAAGAGGTCACCTTGGATAAATGGACACTATATACAAGCATATGAATCACTGATAAATGGTCCCAACAGTATAGCTAGAAGACTGTACCTCATTTTGCTTACTGTCTTAATGACACTGGAGAGTGTTCCTGCCTTTATATTTCATCAGAGTTTTCTCTGTTGATGGGATTTGTCGTGAGATTGTTTGTTTGTTTGTTTGTTTGTTTGTTTGTTCGATTTATATGCCGCCCTTCTCTGGAGACTCAGGGTGGCTTACAATGCGTTAAGCAATAGCCTTCATACTT